>OY986438.1:114745605-114860605 GCA_963920525.1 Dichetophora obliterata | reverse complement strand
TTGTATGAAAGAGCTCGTGTAGCTGTTCTTTTTTGGTATAAGGGTCCTTAGCGACAAGATTTAAGTGTCCCAACAATTTTGTACTAGGCTCTTGAACAACTACTAAGTGAGATTCTTTAACCATCCTAGTATGAAATTTTCTATTTATTTCCACTCTCGACAAGGCCTCATTTTTTTTTGCCGTCAAAAGAAAAAGCAATTACATTGGTATCACCACGGTGTTTTCGACACACTGCATCTCTATATTTCTTTTTTTTCGAGAGCCACTTTGGCTTTATCCATGATAACATAATCGCCATGATCATCTCTGAAGCCAATGCCTTTGAAAAGAGCCTTAACCAAGCAAGATGCGACTCTATCCGATATGCCAAATCTATCGCACATCATGGCAAAATTTATGGCGTCAAACCTTTTGGTATACGGTCCCCTCTTTAATGTGACATGGTGTGTGGCTGTTGGTATTTCAAATGTCAATTCAAAGTCAGTATCCATATTCGGTAAGTCGGTGTCACATGTTGGATCATGACTAGTTGGTGGCTGTGTTGATTGTTGATCTGCAACATCTGTCATGAATTCGTATGTTGCTATTACGTATGTTTTCTATTTGTATGCTGATCAATCATGAATTGTTGTAGATGATTCGGAATCAACCCACAGCTGCAAGGTGTTGTTGTAATTAATGAATATGATTTTAATACAGCTGATTATGCTGTAATATCGGATTTTTTATATAATGTAAACTGGTGCACAATCTTTGGTGATAGTCTCTTACAGAATCATCTCTGTTTAATGAATATCATTAAGGAAACATTCACGAGATTTGTTCCATTAAAAAAGGTTCGTATAGCTACTAAACCAAGTTGGTATAATAGTCGCCTGGCTAACCTTAAAAATACTAAGAACAAAAAATACAAAAAGAGCAAGATTAACATAGCTTTAAAACAGGAATATGTTCTGGCACGTAAACAATATGAGACACTTTACATTAAGTGCATTAAGTGCAACCCCAAAGCATTTTGGACTTTTTTGAACAAAAAAAAAAAAAGTACGGGTCTCCCTAAAAATATGTTTTTCCAGGAAAATAAATCTGGCAATTTTCAAGAAATAAGCGAACTTTTTGCACTCTATTTTCAGTCCAATTTCAAGTGCTATGACCAATCAATTAATGATGTTCCGTCTGAGTTTAATGTTATTCCTATTACAGATCTTGGTTCCTTAACCTTATCTGGAGAAGAGGTATATCGAGAATTAATTAGCTTAGATTCGAAGAAGAAATGTGGCCCTGACAATATTCCTCCAATCTATCTAAAATATTGTGCTATGGCACTTTTTTAACCTCTAACCTTTCTTTTTAACCAATGCCTTAAAAAGGGAGAATTTTTAAATGTATGGAAAATATCCGAGATAACTCCAATTTTTAAATCGGGTTCGAGGCAAAATATTGCAAAATATCGACCTATATCCAAATTACCACTCATTTCAAAACTATTTGAATCTCTGGTAAAAAAGAAAATATATTCTTGCATCAAAGGCGCAGTATTGGAGTGTCAACATGGTTTTGTGTGTGGTTTTGTGTCTACCTCAACAAATTTACTCACTTTATAGCAAGCGAAATGGAGAGAGGTCAACAAGTAGATGTAGTTTTTACAGATTTTCCAGCACTCAGTTTTAATAAAGAAACTTGGTAAACTGGGTTTCCACTCCTTCTTGCTAAGGTGGCTAGAGAATTACCTGTTCGGTCGTAGACAAGTGGTTAGGATTGGTAAATTCCGCTCTAAATATATTGATAAGTTCTCAGATCCCTTTACTCTAAAGTCAATTTTCTTCTCTTTGGTTAGATCAAGTTTGGAGTATTGTTGTGTTGTCTGGGACCCTCGGTATGGTGTGCATATTTCTAGAATTGAAAATATTCAGAGACGTTTTACTCGGCTAGTGTTTAGAAAACTTCGGTGGGAGTTTATGCCGGCTTATGACTCCCGTTGTGCGCTTTTAGGCTTGAAAACCTTACAGTTTAGAAGAAAGTATTTTTTGGCTATATTTGCTCGTGATATATTCATGAATCACTTAGATTGTGCACCATTGCTTGCTTTATTTGGTATATATGCGCCCGAAAGGAATTTTAGGCGCAGACAGTTTTTTCAAATTCCATATCGCAGGACAAATTATGGTAGACAAGACCCTGTTTATAATATGAGTTCTTCTTTTAATGCAATTTGTAGCAATATTGATATAACCCAAACTAGGGTCTCTTTTAAAAATTGTATTATGTTAAGCTAATATTATATTGTTAAATTCTTGTTTAATTTTAAGATAATTTTTAGTAACTGTAGAACAAACTTGTTTATAGTTGAATAATAAATAAATAAATAAATAATGCATTGACAATTTCCGATATAAAAAAGCTCATTTATGGTGTTAAGAAAGGGGCAATCACATTGGGTCTTGATTTATATTTGATTTTGTTTTTGAAATTATTGATTAAGATATTAAGTTTTTTTAAATTAATTATTGCAGTATTAAGTTTGGCCCATATTTAAATTTTTTTTTGTGACTTGTTTGGTAAAAATTGAATAAGAAAAGCGTTTGCCACTTTCACTCTCACGTTCACTTAAAAAGAAATAGTACTTTAAAATATCGCGATTACTTGGCAAATTAAGCTCACATAATTCGCTTAGAGAACCAAAATCATTGATGCTTTGCTATGGCAAATAACTTGATTCTGAGATTTGAAAGGAAACGTCCATTTTCGAAACAGAGGAATCAATGGAGATTGTAGAAGATTCCATAATTATTCACTTCA
The DNA here is from genome assembly GCA_963920525.1 of Dichetophora obliterata. NCBI lineage: Eukaryota > Metazoa > Arthropoda > Insecta > Diptera > Sciomyzidae > Dichetophora > Dichetophora obliterata. The sequence continues at coordinate 114,857,805 of OY986438.1, read as the reverse complement.
AAAACTTAATCACGGCGAGAATTCTGACAACACGTTATTTTTTGAATGCGATCGATCAACTATAGACTTAAAAAAAACAATAGCTTACTATTTACTATACATTTTTATTTACGAGTATTTTAGTGAAAATGTGGTCAGTTTTGCAATACATATGTTACTATTTCCAGTTTTGTTTACTTTTTAAATACTAAAATATGAAGAATGTAATAAAATAGTAAAAATTAAGAATTCAAATGTAAAATTAAAATTATCAAAACGTTTCTACGATGATTTTTACATTTTTGGCAATTTTTAAATATCAGGCTGGAAAAATTTGGTTTAAAAGCCAAAATATATTTAAAATAAATACAGATTCGGAGAGCTGGCAAAGTGACCTTTTCAACAAACCCAAAATCAATGATATACGATGCTATTTTTGGACGATTTCATTGTATTTTTTACTGTATGAAACTATAAAATCCATACACAAATTTTGGCCTCGATATGCGCTATATTAGGATTGATTTTAGGACCTATGGTTCCTTGAGGAAATTTTTTTAGAATTCATCATAAATAATGCTACCAACTCATGTTATTAAAAAATAAGTATATTTGCTACTTAGAACACTGAAAAGTAAGTATTTGTAAGTATAATTTTTAAAAATAAGTATAAGTAAGTATATCAACTTATGTAAGTAAGTATATATATTTACTAATATAAGAACCAATAGAACCCACAATATTCCGTATGTGTTGTCACGCCCTCTTTTTGTTCTTCCCGAAAAGTTTTGTGTAGGCAATCTAACTAAAACCAAAATTCTTCAGATAAAATAAACTGAGTTTTATATATTTGCAGTTTATATACCCAGTTAACCAAAACTATCTTTTTTTAATTCATTCATGAACTTTTTCGGGTAGAAAAATTCATTTTCGACACTCATAAATGGACATTTTTGGACTTATTCCTCTCAAAACCGAACCTTTTTTCTTCAGTAGTGAGTTAATAAAAAAATCATCAGCTGTCCATTTTTTGTTCGGGAACGAGTTGAAAAAAGCTATTGAAAAGTTATTTTTCGGCACTCATACATTAACAATTTTTAATTTTAACTCATTCGCCGGACTTTTTTTCGAAAATGAGTTAAAAAACGAACTATAGAAATGCACTTTTTTTATATTATTTTTTACAAATAAAATTGAATAAAGTGTCTGTATTTGTAACGCTGTTTCCAAACTTTTTATGCTTTTGCAAGCAAAAGTTCAACCAGAGCTGAAAGTAAGCATGAATAAGTATAAATCTTAAAGGCAAGTATACTTATAAGCGTGGAATTTTAGTAAGTACATGAATCTGAAAATAAGTATGATACTTACAAAGTAAGTGTTTTTGGTAACATTAATCATAAATTACGTTTCTGCTATACGCTTGATAGATAAAAAATTTGACCCGACCTAATGTACATACTTTTTTCCCACAAAATTTCAAAAGAAAAATTTTTGTTGAGCAAATTGTTGCAGAATATCAGCGTCTCTTTTATGTTTTTGCCATTGTATATTCTGCTAAAAATAAAACTTTTCCTCTGTTCCTTCATAATGACTTGCATAAAGAATTTATTTTAAATTTTAAAACTAAAAATAATTTTCGAGTATGCAGAAATGTTTTCAAATAATGTTTTTAGTAGATAAAAAGCCATAGTGCAATATTTTTCCTCGTTTGTCTGTAATGGCTCTTGAAAATGACCAAGTTTTTACGATATATATATCAAACATTTTAACATAAATCGGCTTTTAAGGTGTCTGCATCTAAATTTTTTTCCAAAATATTTTGGAATCATAATAATAAAACTATACTTACACAACGTAAGGAAAAAAAACTCATTGAAAGAGATCTTGAACTTTGGTATTTATTTTCTCTTTTTATCCACTGTGCATCATTTTCATAGAACAGTGTTTATTTTGTTTAATCGTTCAGCTAAAATTTGTATTACTTATTCAAACAAGTTTTTCAAAACTATGAAAGCTAAGTTGCTAGCACAATTTCAATTAATAATGCGCCAACTGCAACCCTTGTTAACTTGATTTCCACCAATCAAAAAACGATGGTGGAAAGCAAAACCACCTTTATAGATGCTTGCATAACAAAAGTTGAGTTTGCATCCTGTATCTGGTTGTGTAATGTTTTATTGAAAATGGTTTTGCTTCAATTGTTTTTGCATTGCGATTTCATGTTTTTATTTAGCTGTTCTATTTTTTTTTATGCATCTCAAGAATTACATTTGAAACCGTATCCTTACTGCACTTCGGCATATGTTGGCTCTTAGCTAAAATGCTGCTTTTGATGTGTAATTTTAAAATTTTTGAAATTTCAATTAGCATTTTATCAAAATGAAAGCAAGAATTGTTCGTTGTGTGTTTGCATGTTCAGGTTGGAAGGCATTTTGCGAAATTGGATCTGAAAATATTATCATCGGTTAATGAGCGGTTATGTATTTCTAGAATTTGCATTTGCAATAATTACATTTTGCTATTTGTATGGATGCTATTTTCGTTCGTGTGCGTGATTTTTGTATACCTTTATTTTGACATTCATAATTTTTCCATATGATTGATTGACATTTTTTGTCGGGCCGAAAGGGTTGCGTCCTTAAAATGTTGCTTTATTTACACACAATATTGTTGTGGCTGTCAGTTAGTTGGTTATACAAATAAAATCTACATAATGCTAAGATCCATTAAAAACTGATTTTTGCAATCAAATAGAGAACAACCCTGAATGCTGAAAAAAAAAGAATATTTACCCAAGTCAACATATATAAAAAATTAATTTTGTTTGAAGTCTTAGGAACTTAAATCATTTGTACTTATTGTATAAATTGGCCTTCAGAGCTTAAGGGAAAAATCTAGTAAGAAAATCTACGTAATAAAATCGACTCCAAAGGTGATGCTCATCAGGAATAGAAGTATTTACTTTTCTATACTTAACACGCCCCCTTATGGGCGAAGTGGAAAGTAACGCATTAATCATAAAAATATAGAAGAAAATATAAATACTTATAAAGGATTTAATTATATAAAAAACAACGAATATTTTGTTTGATTCAGGACATTACATAACGAAAATATTAGTTGAATGAAATGATACATCGCCTGTTTTGTTCAATAACGTCATGATTCTAGAAACGAAAAAAATTTAGTAAGCGCAAGAACATTTATAACACCATGATCTGTGATTTACATACTTCTAATAACGTTATCTTTTTTGCTTGAAAAAATAACAGTTAAAATTTTGTGTTGCAAAATAAAATTTGTCTTTTTTGCTCTTTCTCTTATTTTATAGCTTTTTTTTTAAATATGTACTTCTCTTAGAGAGATGTTGCGATTATAATGATATCACAAATGTGTTGCACAACAACTGTAATAATAATAACTAAAGAAAAGAAAAAAAAAATGCAGAGAGGTACAAAGATCAACCGAGTAAAATTAAAAAATTTTTAGCTAAGGCCAAACAGCGGCCGTACAAGGCCCAATTTTAAATATTTTTCTCGGCCGTACGAGGGTCGTACAAGGGTCGTTTGCAGGACTTTTTCCCAAACAGCGGCCGTTTTTAAATAATCTGGGCTGTACAACAACCGTACATCGGCCGAGCAGTGATTATTCTACAAGGAAAAGCAGCTTTTCAACTGGAACTTCGTAAATAATGTAAATATAAATAATAATAATAAATTCATGTAAACGTAATAAAAAATTTTTTTAAGAAATTTTTTGTTTATAATATGTATATCGTTTTAATTACCATTAATTGCAATCAGTAAACAAATTATACTGTTTTAATTGAAAGTTTAATGGGGCATTTTTTCAGACAAATAACTTCATAAACAAAAAAATGCTTTGCACAAGTGGCAAATAATAAACTGGTTTTGATGGTGCTGCTGAAACTTTTGTTGCTAAAACTCCAGTTTCTATTTTGCCTTTGTCAGAGACTATAAATACTTATAGACATTGCAACTGAAAGGTCCGGTACGAAATGAAAAATTTGTACGTACAAGACAAGAGACCCGACGAGTAACAAACCTAACGAGTAATCGCTTGCAGCAATTTGTGTTGCTAGCACAACATGTATATGTTGCCAGAGACTATAAATACTTATAGACATTGCATGTGAAAGGAACGGCACGAAATGAAAAATTTGCCCGTACAAGACAAGAGACCCGACGAGTAACAAACCTAGCGAGTACTCGCTTGCAAGAATTTGTGTTGCTAGCACAACATCATATGTTCCTTAAAGTTTTGTTTATGTTGCTAGAGTGTGTTGCTATATTTTATCAGAGAGTATGTATATAGATAGAGGTCTCAAAACTCTCAGACACATTTTGGAACTTAAATTACAGTTCCCGTGCGTCCGGTGGAACTTTTGGAAGTGAAATCTTCCTCTGCCGGCGCAGCTGCCGTGGTAGAACTGACATTTAGCCATAGGAGCGTATGAAAGAGGGATACGCAGCAATAAGCGTGTGATGAAGGGAGGTAGAAATAGTTGCCACTGCTAGATTTCTTCTTAGTCACCACAAGACAAGGTTGTTTTGTAGCGAAGGAGAATAAAGAGAAAATTGCATGAGATAAAGTGAGCTAGGAATAGCTTTCTTTTGTTTTGTTTTGTTTGAGTTATTGTTTTTTTTTTCCTATAAGAAAGACCTTTAAAGGGATCGCAGTGTTTACATTTTTTTCTGCTTAATTTCACCGCTCGAAATGTAAATAAAATGAAGCGAATTCTTTCAATTCAAGGTCAATATTTTATATCGGCAAAATATTTAACTTGCAGATATTTTTCTGATTTTTTAAGGTCTTATTGTTTAGGACAAATTTAGCTTCATTTATTTAGGTAGTTATGAAATTTTGTACTAGAATTGTAAATGTAGAGTTTGGCTTAAGCATAGTCTGAAGCTATTTTGGAAATAAATGGAAATTCGAAAATCAATGTATTATTTAGGATAAATTAAACATTATTTATTTAGGTAGTTATGACATTTTGATAAATTAAACATTATTTATTTAGGTAGTTATGACATTTTTTACTAATAGTTTTACGAAAAAAATTCCAAAAATTCCAAAAACTAGTTTTAAAAAAAATTCAAAGGTGGCTAAAGCATAGTCTTAAGCTATTTTGGACAACAAATTAAAAAAGCAAAATTTGGATAAATAAGCTATCCATATATATTGAAAGTTGACTTTATTTTAACTTGACTTTATTTAAGAAATTTTACGTTTTCTGAATATAATTTTTTAATTCTGCATGCATTGGTGATTGCATTAAGGTGATAAAATTTTTAATTTACCCGTCGTAAATTGAAATTGATTTAATATTAAATTGAATTTATTAAAATTTTTAAATTATTTTCTACTACCAATGAAAATATTTCCAATATGATTTTTAGTTTAATTTAAACGGCAGTGATCTTCGTTAATATAATATATTATAGTTATATTATATAAGTTATAAACATTTCTCTTTTAGTGTAGTGATCACTGTAGCTTATAGTGGCGCACGCTGAAAGTTAAGTTGAAACAAATAGTTAAAATTATGTGAATAAGCGAGATAAAAAACTGCTTGACTTTATGAAATCTATTGCAAGATCAATTGCGAGATCTTTTGCGCGATCATAAAAGCGAGACAAAAAACTGCTTGACTTTATGAAATCTATTGCAAGATCAATTGCAGGTGGCTGTACTTTTCATGGTAATAGAAATGTCATTGATCTTTGAAAATTTTCAGCGATAAGTCGTGCGTGCGTGAATATTTTTATTATCAAGTTGTGGTTTTTGCAATTTTTGATTTTGCTTGCTTTTTGATTTTGCTCGCTTATTGATTTTGCTCGATATTTGATTTTGCTCGATATATAATTTTGATTGCTTTTCCTATCGAAATGTCTTCATTGATATGCATAGTGAAGAGCTGTTCGAGAGAAGCCGACCGGGATAAGGTGACCCTGTTTAAATTCCCGCAAAACGAACCGGAGTTATTGATCCAATGGTGCAATAACCTTAATATTGAGAGGCTATCTTTGACCCCATACAGCAGAGTATGCTCGCGTCATTTCGATACGTCATGTATAGGCTCAAAAAAATTAAGACTAGGTGCAGTGCCTACGCTCGGTTTAGGTAAGTGTTAGATATATGTGTATATATGTAGTTACTTTCTAAAATTTTGGCTTTCGATGCAAATATTTTCTCTGTTTTTATGTATGTATTTTTTCTTTTTTAATTTAATATTCAACAAAATGAAAATAATAAACCTCCACTACTACTACTACATGTAAAACTTTTTTGCAAATATTCAACAACTGTTCACGCCCACTTTTTTCCAAAATGCTATATTTCAGACGGTGTTAGTCGTATGAGATTTAAATTTCGTAATTTAGTTTGTATAGTTACTGTGTTCAATTGGTATAAGCCAGGGTTATAAGATACATAAAAGGTAAGTAATATACAATTCCAAAGGACTACTAATTGTACAAAGGACTACTAATTGTAGTAATTGTAAAATTCGTAAAAAGTCATATTGGAAATATTTTCATTAGTAGTAGAAAATAATTTCTAAATTTTAATAATTTGCATTTACTATTAAATAAATTTTAATTTGTTTATAATTTGTTAATATATAATTAATAATACTACCTTAATAAATCTCGACGGGTGGTAAATAAAAAATGTTATCAAATGCAATCACCAATGAATGCATGCAGAATTCAAAAATTATATAAAGACAAGTTAAAATAAAGTCAACTTTCAGAAGGTATAACTTTTTTATTAAAATTTTTGTTTTTGTAATTTTTGGTCCAAAATAGCTTAAGACTATGCTTTAGCCACCTGCGATTTTGTTTTTTTAAATATAGCATTTTTTGAGTTTTTATGAATTTTTTCGTCAAAATACCCAAACTCTACATATACAAAATATTACCCTTCTAGTTAAAAATGTCATAACTATCTAAATAAATGAAATTAAATTTATCTTAAACAATAAATTGATTTTTTCCAAAATAGCTTTAATCACCTGTGATTTTTTTAAAAACATTTTTCTTAAAAATACCCAAACTCTACAAATTAATTACCTTTCAAATACATACAAAATTTCATAACTACCTAAATAAATGAAGCTAAATTTGTCCTAAACAATAAGACCTTAAAAAATCAGAAAAATATCTGCAAGTTAAATATTTTGCCGATATAAAATATTGACCTTGAATTGAAAGAATTCGCTTCATTTTATTTACATTTCGAGCGGTGAAATTAAGCAGAAAAAAATGTAAACACTGCGATCCCTTTAAAGGTCTTTCTTATAGGAAAAAAAAAACAATAACTCAAACAAAACAAAACAAAAGAAAGCTATTCCTAGCTCACTTTATCTCATGCAATTTTCTCTTTATTCTCCTTCGCTACAAAACAACCTTGTCTTGTGGTGACTAAGAAGAAATCTAGCAGTGGCAACTATTTCTACCTCCCTTCATCACACGCTTATTGCTGCGTATCCCTCTTTCATACGCTCCTATGGCTAAATGTCAGTTCTACCACGGCAGCTGCGCCGGCAGAGGAAGATTTCACTTCCAAAAGTTCCACCGGACGCACGGGAACTGTAATTTAAGTTCCAAAATGTGTCTGAGAGTTTTGAGACCTCTATCTATATACATACTCTCTGATTTTATATACATATATATATACATATATTTTTTAGATTTCGCAGTAGTGCAGCATGTCGTTTGTTTAGGTTTCTTTTTGCTTGATTTGTTGTTGCTGCATTGGACTTTTTTTGTTACGCTAAGATTTTGTTCAAGTTTTGGAAGCATTTCGTTGATCGTCAGATATAAATCATTTTTTTGCGATTTTGTCTAACTGAAGCAAAGGCGTTTTAGATAAATCGCTGTATCTTTTTTATTTCTAAACGGATTGAAATGCTCTTAAGGACAAAATTTTAGAAAATTTATCAATCTTCTAAATGACATTAAAATTAAATTTTAAAAAAATGAATTCAATTTCTTATTACCTATTTTAAACAGATTTAAAAGTTAAACTCTAATCTGCTGCACAGAGTTAAATCCACTCATACCTTTAAATTGTATTTTTTAAAGAAAATGCCATCAATTTTGTTTTCTTGTTTTTATTTCTTTGTAATTTAAATTGATATTCGGCTAAATTGTTAAAAAAAGTATATATTTACCTATTTGAAGCAAGGCGGTTTAGATTAATCGCTATATCTTTTTTGTTTCTAATCGGATTCAAATGCACCCAAGGACAACATTTTAGAAAATTGATCAATGTCTTAAATGACATCAAAACTAAATTATAACAAAATTAAACCAATTATTTATTAACTATTCTTACCTTTATCCTTTCAAATTACATCAAAATAAAGTTTTGCAAAAATTAATCGATTTCTTTATTTACTATTTTTACCTTTATCTATTCAAATGCATATTCATGTATGCATGTTATGTGAGGTGACCGAAACATCATTAAAACTCATATCGAAGTGCATATGATATGCGTACTTGAGAGACAGAGACAAAAAATTCTCGCACAATCAAAAAATCACTGGTTATATCGCGAATCGCTGCAAACGATATAAGACAAAAAATTAATAAAAGCTCAATCACTGATCACGGTTTTTTAATCGTATTTAATCACCACAGTTACCAGTGATTTTTCAATCACGGTAACTAAATCACCGGTATCAAAATATCGCTCATCTCTACTCTAAACTGAATGCACCTTATATTGTAAAAAATAAGTGCACCTCATTTAGCAATGTTTTCCCCCAGGCTTTTGTAATTATTTTTATTTTTGTATGGTATTTCCTTAAAACTTATATACATTTGAAATAATTGAAATTTAAAAGCAAGGAAGAAATCTTAAAAAATTTCATTTACTTTGTAATTCTTAAATTTTCGAAGGAAAAGGAAAAAAATTTAAAAATTTCATTTATTTAGCAAATTTTAAATTTATCACAAAAAACTTCAAAACTTATTTTATAATAATTCATGTTTAAGTCAGCAATATAACAAAAAACTTAAAAGCATTGCAGTTGTTTTGGTTTTCAAATATGTATTCCTTTTTCACTATTTAATACAAAAATTAGAGCTTACAGTTTGTTAATAAGCCTACATCTTGCTTTAAACAAAATAATATTTTTATGATAATATAAATTGCCGAATCGAAATTTAATCAAATGTAAAAAAAAATAAGTCTCCATTTGGAAGATGCTACAAAATAGGCAAAGCAACAAGAATAACACAAGGTAATTCGTGTAGCTGCCGATTGTCCTGCGTGACAATAGAATACTACTTTTTATTTTTTTCTTAACTTTTATAATTTAATTCTAAATAAATAAAACAAGAAAATAAAATGCATGGTCTTTTCTTAAAAAAAAAATCAATTAAAAGTTATTATTGGAGTTTTTGTTTTAAATATATTTAAAATAGTTAATAAATAATTGGATTAATTCTGTTAAAATTTAAATTTGATATTATTTTATTAGGTTAAAATAGTAAATAAAGAAATCGATTAAATTTGCAAAACTTTATTTTGATGTAATTTGAAAGGATAAAGGTAAGAATAGTTAATAAATAATTGGTTTAATTTTGTTATAATTTAGTTTTGATTTCATTTAAGACATTGATCAATTTTCTAAAATGTTGTCCTTGGGTGCATTTGAATCCGATTAGAAACAAAAAAGATATAGCGATTAATCTAAACCACCTTGCTTCAAATAGATAAATATATACTTTTTTTAACAATTTAGCCGAATATCAATTTAAAGTACAAAGAAATAAAAACAAGAAAACAAAATTGATGGCATTTTCTTTAAAAAATACAATTTAAAGGTATGAGTGGATTTAACTCTGTGCAGCAGATTAGAGTTTTACTTTTAAATCTGTTTAAAATAGGTAATAAGAAATTGAATTCATTTTTTTAAAATTTAATTTTAATGTCATTTAGAAGATTGATAAATTTTCTAAAATTTTGTCCTTAAGAGCATTTCAATCCGTTTAGAAATAAAAAAGATACAGCGATTTATCTAAAACGCCTTTGCTTCAGTTAGACAAAATCGCAAAAAAAATTATTTATATCTGACGATCAACGAAATGCTTCCAAAACTTGAACAAAATCTTAGCGTAACAAAAAAAGTCCAATGCAGCAACAACAAATCAAGCAAAAAAAAAATGTAAACAAAGTCAGGCTGCTTTAAGCAACATATACATGTTGTGCTAGCAACACAAATTGCTGCAAGCGATTACTCGTTAGGTTTGTTACTCGTCGGGTCTCTTGTCTTGTACGTACAAATTTTTCATTTCGTACCGGACCTTTCAGTTGCAATGTCTATAAGTATTTATAGTCTCTGCGTTAATAAAAGAAGTCAAAAAATCCCTCGATTATTGTTGGACAAAATGTAAATAATGAATTGGCTGTGTTTGATCGAAAAATATTCCTGCACTTATCTTAATTTCAACCTACCGTATCTGAAGATAATATTATTGATTTTATAGTGAAGAATACAAATGTTCCTAAACACACAATAACTTGCAATATGCTGGTGAAGCGTGATATTCAGCCTCAATCATTACAGTTCGTTTATAATGGAGACTTATTATAAAGACTTATGGTCCAGTTAGCCTCGCATGGCACAGCAGCGCATGCAACGCAGATAAGCAGCTAGCACACAGCTAAATAAATGGTGATTATGCAAAGCATAGTCACATGGTCAAAATAAAACAATAAAAAAGAAGAATACAACGATTTTATTTTAATAAATTAACCTCACTTGATCAAACAATTTTACAACTTCACATCTGTTTTGCCAAAACGTCAAATACATAGAAGAATACACAGATATTAAAATGAAACAGATCTTCCATGTTTATCTATGTAGTCAGAGATGCATTTCTGTTTTTATCTGAGCATTGCCATGCGTTGCCATGTTGTGCATAATCAGATACACACAAATCCTATTGAACAGATTTCGATGTGACGCTTGTTAAGCCATGCACTGCTATGCCATGCGAGGCTAACTGGACCATTATTATAATGAAGTCGTCAATCCAGCCCTTTGGCCAGTGGAGGTTAAAATAAAAAACTTTCAGTTTTTTCCAAAACCAGAAATCCAACGAAATCCACAATAGTTAGAGCAAGTTCTGCTCTTGATATGCATGATTTAAAAATTTATTACCGAAATGTTTCTGGACTTAGAACAAAGTCTAATTCTATCTTTGCTGCCACTTCTCAATTTGACTACGACCTGATTGTACTTGTGGAGACGTGGCTTAATAAAAATTTCTTCAATGAAGAATTTTTCGATCCTCATCTGTACAAAGTCTATCGTAAGGATCGTGATACTTCTGCGACTGGGTTGAATCGTGGTGGTGGTGTTCTAGTTGCCATCAAAAGGAACCTAATATCGTCTAATGTTGCACTATTAAATTCTGATCTTTTTCTTGATCAAATATGCATATCAGTTAAAGGCTCGTTTGATTCGCTCTACGTGTGTGTCTCATTCATTCCTCCTAGAAGTCCTTTTGAACTTTATCGCCAGCATGTTGATATAACATTTTGTCATTGGATGTAAATCTTCAGAGTGATGGTGATCAGTTGCTTGTGCTTGGTGATTTTAATTTGCCTACAATTTCATGGAATCTTTAGCCAAAGGATAACTACCTAACGCCATCGAATGTTACGAGTATTTTTGAGTTGTGTATTATTGATAACTTCTTAAATATTGGTCTCATTCAGATAAATAATTGTTTTAATCTCTTAAATCGTTTATTAGATTTAGTTTTTATTTCAAAGGACATAAACTATAATGTTCTTGAATCCAAATTTCCAATATCTGCAGTTAGTGCCCATCATAAAGCTCTTGATATTCAAGTTACTTTTTACAAATACCTGAGTTGTGCGGTTAATAATGAAACTTCTGCTAACTTTTATTTCAATGCGTGTAATTTTGATATTTTAAACAATGCTCTAAGTCGCATTGACGGGATTCGTGAATTTAATCATTTTAATACTTCGGCGTGTTTTGATATTTTTAAGTTTCTTATCTCCTCGGTCTGTAATCAGCTTATTCCTAAGATGAAGAAGCGAGTTAGTAAAGTACCCTGGTACACTCCCGGTTTAAAAAAATTACAAAATCTTCGTAATAAATTTTATAAAAAATTTTTATTAATAAACCTAAATCCATTTTTTCTTAAGTATAGGCATTATATGAGGGAGTTTAATTTTTTAGACAAATTCTTATATAGACAATATATTGCTAAATTCGAAAAAAATATTAAATCTAACCCTAAAGCCTTTTGGCATTTTATTAAATCTATAAGGGGTTCGTGTAGTATTCCATTTACCATGTTTTTTAATGATATAACATCTAACAATGCCTTGGGTATTGCAAATCTCTTTGCTGATTTTTTTCAATCGAATTATGAAACGCCTAATCATATTAATAACTTTGCCTGTTTAGATGATTTTCAGTCTGTAATTGATGTGGGAGCTTTATCCTTAACTAAGGACGATGTTTTAAAAGGAATTTTTAATCTAAAACCCTCAACTCGAATGGATGCTGATGGTTTGTGTTCCATCTTTTTGAAAAATTGTGCTGCCAATTTAACCTACCCGTTAACTTTAATATTTAATAGTTCTTTATCCTCAGGTTCTTTTATTGATTGTTGGAAAAAGTCGTTCATTACTCCAATCCATAAGGCTGGTTGTAAAAATAATATAGTGAACTACAGACCAATTTCTAAACTTACAACTACATCTAAGCTCTTTGAGTCGATAATAAAAGACAAAATGTTCTTTATAGTAAAAAATATTATTTCTCCTTACCAACATGGTTTTGTACCTGGTCGTTCTACAACGACAAATTTAGTGTTGTTTTCGGAATATTGTATTTCAGCATTTAGTCAATGGTGTCAAGTTGACACTATTTATATGGATTTTTCGAAAGCATTCGATAAAATTTCTCATGCTCTTTTAATTAAAAAGCTAGAAAGATTGGGGTTTCACTGAATTTTTCTGGAGTGGCTGGAATCCTATTTTGCAGATAGACAATGCGTAGTGACGTTTGATAATGTCAAATCTTAATCTTTTTATGCAACCTCTGGTGTTCCGCAAGGAAGTATCTTAGGGCCATTACTTATTTTGTTATTTATAAATGACATAACCTCAATTCTTTCTTATTGTAGATATCTACTCCACGCCGATGATCTTAAGATTTTTTTTAAAATAAGTAATACTAATGACACTTTACTCTTACAGAATGAAATAGATAAACTTTATATTTGGTCCTGTAACAATGGTCTTTTGTTAAACCTTAGTAAATGTGTTTCTATGACTTTTTCTAAATCTGATGCAATTAGTCCATCCGCTTATTATATTGCCAATTCCTTATTAACTTCCGTTTCTCAATTCAAAGACTTAGGTGTAGTTTTTGATAGTAAATTTACTTTTACTTCTCATCTTGACTTCATTATTCCAAAAGCTTATGCTATGCTGGCGTTCATTCGTCGCAATAGTGCATGTTTTCTGAATCCGTATACTTTAAAAGCCCTGTTTAATTCTCTTGTACGCTCGAGGCTAGAATACGCAGCGATTATTTGGAACCCATTTTACGAGGCTCAAAGTTTACGGCTTGAAAAAATTCAGAAAGATTTAACAAGGTTTGCCTTGCGTTCTTTTAATACAGACAGTGTACCTCCCTCATATAATATCCGATGTCTCTTAATAGGTTTAAAACCTCTGGAGAAAAGAAAAAGTATTTTTTCATTGCTTTTTGTGTTTGATATCATTACTGGTTTCGCTGTTGGAAATGATTGACTTCAATTCCGTTTTAAAAATTATTTAGAAATTATTATCCGTTTTACTTGGAAATTTGTCGATTCAATTATGCAGTTAATGCCCCTATATATCGAGCTATGCATTTATTTAATTCCATAAATTCTAATTATAATTTAGATTTTTCTATTTCCAAATACCAAATGAAATCTTTTTTAAACTCTATCTTTTGAATAAAATATTAGTTGTATTAAGTCTTATATTTAGTCAATGTATTTTAGTCTTATTTCCTCATAATCTAAATTTAACTGAATCAAATAAATTATATAATTTATAAGTTTAATTAAGTGAATTATTTCATTTTAATTAATAACAGTAAATACTTTTTTGTATTTTCTGTAAGGTAATTTGTCCATAGATTAAAATAAATGAAATGAAATGAATTATTAACAGGCCGAGTGAGGCTTGTTTTTGTTGTTGCGCACGCGTTTGTTGAATACAGCTTTGAAAAATTTGGTTACATACAACGGGCGTACAGCGGCCGTACTGCTTTCATACAACTTCATTTAGGCTTTGTACGGCCGTTGTTTGACTCGACTTTCGGCAGCTGAAATTTTTGGATTATTTTTAGGCCATCTTTGATCCTTGTATAGCCGTGCGGCCCATGATCGACCGCCGATCGGCCGCTGTTTGCCCGCTCATATTTTTGCTCGGTCAGTTATCGATAAATTTTAAATTTGCTATCATTGATATTCTTTTGCTCAAAATCATCATCATTTGATACCATCACCAGCGCTGCCAGATTTTGAATCCATGTGATGAATGACTATCTCTGATATTGTTCAAATAAAAAAAAAATTGCATAATTTTTGACGGATTGAAGCTTATTGATTTTGTAAAAAAATTTCTTGCAATCCTGAAGTCTTTCAATTTCTATTGTGAATATTCTTAAAAAACGATTGAGATTAGACGAAGCACGCTTCATGTTTAGAAAAGTGTGAAAAAAATATATCTTAATGATTGGCTTATTAAACCTACTAGTATGAAAGCTTGTCCAACGAAAGGTCCACCGCACTCTACCTTTTTGGAGTGTAAAAGCACCGAAAGCACTTTTTCTCTTTTTAAAGCTTGATTTTAAAGTTAAAGTGCAAAAAGTCGAGTTTGGTAACAATCATATTCATACACAACTTTATAAGCTTTACGGCTGATACAATTATATTTTTTGGTACAATCGGTACCATCGACTTAAGTGGAATCAAAAGAATTTTATTAATTGGTCATTTCCATTTTATAAAAGGATGAACAAAAGAAGTAACTAGATCAAAAACGTATCTACTATTGTAAAAAACCCAGTATTGTCCCTGATAAGTATCAAATATATTTTCTGTGGACACTTTCAGGCTGAATATTTTTGAGAACAGTATGTCTTGTAAAAGTGCTTTACTGTAAAAAAATAATTACAGTTTGAGAAATACTGTGTGTAGAGCAGCGTGCTTGCCTTTTTTTACCTATGCTATTATATAGAAATTAAACTTTTAAAAAGATAGCATGTTTGTGGTCGCCGGTAAACTCAAGAGCCGCTTAAGGGTTTTATGTGAAATTTTCACTATTCGATTCAGAATTGATCATAGATAGTTCATGAATGCTCAAAATTTTGATATATATAATAGAGTAACAAGTAATTGACTGAGAAACTGGCTTAAATCTCAATTTTGGGTAATATTCGGCACATTTTTCCATTTCCTGACTAAACAGTAAAATATATCTGAAAATTATGTATGAACAAAAATAAAGTCTAAGGTGACATGCATCTACGATCAATGATTTTGTCTTAAAATTGACATTTTAATAAAAAATTAAATCATTTTAATGCTGTTACTGCTTGCAGCTTTAGTTTCGTTGTTGTTGCGTGTTTCTTTGTTACAACAACAACAGCTGTGCGTTGGGATGAAAAGAGAATACCACGAAATAAAGCAATTATTGAGCAAAATAATTAGTGACACATTTTCATTATAATATTTAGTTTGGCAAATACAATTTTAAGACTAACTGCTTTATTCTGTATAAAAAAAAATGGACACCAACGACAAGCAAGACACGAGAAGCAATAGAATTTCGTATAGAAAAAAGTATTGCTTCTTGTGTCTTGCTTGTCGTTGGTGTGCTGCTTCGTGATACAGAATAATGCAGTTATAGAGGATACGAAAATTTTAAAAAGAGTTTTTGTAATTCATTAATGTGGTTTAATGATTTCATATTGCTTGAATGTAATTCTTTTAAAACAAAATTTGTTAGTATTTAAATATGTTCCAAAATACGTTTGTTAAAGCATAAATTGAGTGTTGCTTTAGCTTTATGATTGTTTGTACAAATATTTAATAAGCCCAACCTCAGTATAAATACCATCTAATTCCAAAAAGTTGGTTACAGGTACCTATTTTATCAATCTTACCGTATTCTCTGTGTGTGTTATCAATACAAAATTTAAATTTCCATACAAATTTCATGTTAAAATTTTAAAATATTTTTAACTGATTTGAATATTGAACCTATTACATTCATTTTTAAACATACCGCAAAAGTGGGTGCATTTGCATAAAGCTTGATGTCTAAATGGAGGGAGTTTAATAACTTTGAAAAATCGTATAGTAAAGGTAATCAAGTTATAAGCAAAAAAATTAGAATTTATCTTATGATCTAATAGCGCATTCTTTTCTGAAAAAAATTCTGACCTCGCAAAATGCAGAACTTTTTAGATTCTGACGGGAATTTACAGAATGTTGACCTCTTTTGAGTTGGGAAAACAACGAAAAAATGCAGCATTTTTTTGTACATTTGACATTGGCTGCACTGTTGTTTTGAATTTCTACGTATTTACGATTAAGTTATGCATAGTGTCTACTGTATGGAATTTTTAACAAAAATTCAATCAAATATTCATCGAGCAGTTCAGTTTTATTAAAACTAACTACTTTATTCAAAAATATATTGGATTCAATTTTAGAAAACTTTAAAAATTGCAACTTTTTGCTTCTCACAATTGTCACAGCATAAAATATTAATGTCAAAATTATTTTATTTTGTCTTTATGTTGGTATTACTAGAGGGCAGAATGCAGAACCTTCGTATTTTGTAGGTCAGAAAATTCTGCATTTGTTACATTTTGCAGTCAAAATTTTCGAGAAAAGAACACGATTTATTTTAAGGTCAACATGTTTTTTTTAGAAAAGAACGGATAAATGGCAGAATTCTTGAAGACGTCAGAAAAAATATAGAATTTTTTTTCAGAAAAGAATGCGCTTTAAGGCTATTATCTACGTTTTCAGATGATTCATTCAAAGAAAATGAAACCCTTACCAAGTTTTATTTTTTAAATAAAAAAAAAACTTACTGAAATACAGATACGATGAAAGACATTTTGAAAAAAAAAAGAAATCATGCCAAGTACTTTAGTATAATATGTTTTTAGTTTTTTCCATATACTGGAAAAATTAAAAAGGTTTTGAATTCGAGTCAACGCAAACATTTTCCTCTCTTCAAGCTTTTTTTCCAATCGTTGTGAACCGAAGGACTTAAAAGCTACGAGTTACTTAGGTTTGAGTGGGATATACATTCATGTTGTGATATTCGTTGTATAGGTCCAAGTTATGGTCTTGCTCTAGCCAATTCAAGTTTTTTAAAATCAGCACAAATTTCCACAATACAACTAATATATTGAATACAGAATAGGTATCTCGTGCGATTATACAAAAATCATTTTATCAAAGAAATGAAAAGCTTAACCAAGCTTCATTTTTGAAATAATAAAAAACTATTGAAATGCATATACGATGAAAGATATGTGAAAAAAAAAGATTATTTTAGTTTTATATGCACTGTAAAAATGTAGATAGTTTTTGAATCCGAGTCAACGTGAATATTTTCTAGACGTTAAACTTTTTTTCGATCGTTGTAAAACCCAAGGATTTATACTCACTTAGATGTGAGTTGGATTTACATTTAATTTTTTGATATTCGTTGTATTCTTTATTAATAATAGGCCAGTGCTATGGTCCTGCCTTAGCCAATTCAAGTTAATTAAAATCTTCTTCACAAATTCTCACAATATTATTAATTGTGGGCTATCTTAAAAATAGGTAGTAAGAACCCTAGGACCGAGACAAGTACCAAAAAAGTATCCAATGCGAACGTGTGCGATAGGGCAATCAAGCGCGGCTGAGGTTTTAAGTTTTTGTTTAAAAAATTATTTTAATGCCATATGAGTTCAATGAAAGGATGTTTAGTTTTTGTGTCACAGCATTGGCTAAGGTCATGCTAGAAGCTCCAGATTATATTTGTTTTATGTGTGGGCTAAAGCCCTGCGTCGGTGCATTTATTTGAACGTACACACACTGTGATTTATTGCATTGCTCACAGTTGACTGTCATCTAATAACACTTGAGAGTTTGATTTGCTCAACACCAAATGAAAGCCTACAACGACAAGCAATACACACTTTCTCTCTCGGCAATCCATGCACGACGTGTTTTTGTTCGTCAACACCACAAGCAATGAAATTGAATCATGAAGGGTAGGATGAGAATAAAAAGCAATATATGGCAATAGATCATTTGGATCATTTTGATAATTTTAATCAGCGGTCGTCAGCGCCTAAAAAGACAATTTTTTATACCAACTTCAAGATTTTCAAGATTGACTAGGTAAAAATGGGTCGCTGAATCCGAATCCGTTGTCAGAATTTCAAAATAATAAAATTTTTAAATGATAATATGTATTGTTAAGAGTTTTAAACATAATTTTAGAGTTTTAGGGGGTCGCTGATTTAGAATCTGAAGTTAGAATTTTAATATTAAAAATGTTGGATAGGGTTGCTACCTCAATTTTTTGTATTTTTATGAATTTGGGGCTGACAAAAAAAAAATGTTATACTAAAAATGGCTTGCTGAATCCGAACCCGTATACTATAGGAAATTTTAATTACTTTTTTGGCCAAAAGTCAAAATTAAAATTTTTGCAAAGTGTATTTTTGTTTTGCTTTAATATAAAAAAAAAAAAAAATAACAAAGTAGCCATGTCTGTGTACATTTTTCGAAAGAATTTATTTACTGTTACTTTACCACATGTTTTGCAAGCAATTTCTAAATTAGTTATCAAATAACGATTGAGTGCAGGGAATTGTGTGATAGATTCTAGAAGGTGAGTACTTTAATGATAAACAGTGAAATGTTGGTGAAGTCATCTGTTAGATCGATTAAATTGGAATAATTTAAGTGACCTTAAGATTAACTTATGGAATTATGAATTGGAAATTTATTTAGACTTACAAAAAAATGATAGCATATGATAGCCATTAAACCATAAAAGTTCTCTTGGACAATCAATTACCTTCCGAATTTTATAAATTCCAGCTGCGGATATGAGCAAACTTTTTTAAAAAACGCATTTTTGCAGGTGACTACTGTGTGCCAAATTCAGAGTTATTCAATATATGGCGAGAAAAACACACCGAAGAGGGGAAAAGAGCCGCTATTTGTGCCCATTTCTTTTCATACATTGCTGAGAGTGATTGTTCGGAAAACTTTAATCAATATATAAAGAAGCAGTCAAGAATATTTTGTTCAAATATGAATATGAAATGGCATAGAAGTTGTAGGAGTTTCAAAGTTTTTGAAAAACAGCATGCTGTTTGGCTGAAAGGCAATACTTCGATAAGAAAACCAGAAACACAGTCTGCCTCCACTATATCAAAGCCTGGACGGCCGAAATTAACTTTTTGGTAAAAATCTGAGAGAACAAAAAGACGAGTTGCAGCAGAAATCTCTAAAGATCAAAATAATGAAGTTGAACCCCTAGTTCTTGCTGCTTCTATGGCTGCTCGTAAATGTTACCAGTTAGATTTAGCAGTGGTTTTAAAAGAGACTGTCAGTACTCCAACTAGAGCTGCGAAAATACGAAAACTAATTTCAAGACCGACACCAACTAAGCTATCTGGTGATGAAGGACTAGCCTTTCTTTTATTTATTTATTTATTACTTTCATCTACTGGGCTTCGCCCTTACAGATTACTTAAAATAAAACTTATAAACTAGGTTGATATGGTATCTAAATTAATAATTTCTTTATTTATTTACGGATTCAATCTTACAGACTAATGAATTTAATTGAATACAGTAAATAAACTTAATCTGAATCTATACTCATTAACATTGAAGTTTATTAATTGAGAAAGACTGTTGCACAAATCAACGCACCTAGCAATTGGTTCATTGGCAGCGTAAATTGACCTATGAAAGGAATCGATGATTAATCTATTATTTCTTAAAACTCTAGGTGGGTTGTAAATACGAAATAGACTAGACAGTTCTGAACACAAAATTTTACCAGTAACAATATTATATGCAAACATTAAAGAAAAAACCTTACGCCTATCCTGAAGGGAGGTTAGACCAAGAAATTTACGCCTAGCTATATATGATGGGAGACCATCTTGCCAGCAAATTTTACTTAAAGCATATTTAGTAAAACGTTTCTGAACACTCTCAATTTTATTAGAGTGAACATCAAAATATGGATTCCAAATCAGGCAGCAGTAATCTAAACGACTTCTAACTAGAGCTACATACAGAGCCTTTACCGTCAAAGGATCTTTGAAGTCTTGTGTATTTCTTTTTATAAAACCAATCATAGAATATGCTTTGGCTACAATAAGGTCTATATGTCTGGTAAATTTAAGTTTAGAGTCAAACAATACACCCAAGTCTTTGACTTCGTTTTTACGAGAAATATGACAATTATTGACTGAATAATCGAACATTATTTGTTCGGAACATTTAGTAAAAGAGACTACACTGCATTTATTTATATTTAATAGAAGTTTATTTGAAACGCACCAATTGTTTAAAATATCTAAATCAGACTGCAGATTATGACTGTCTGAAAGCTTCGAAATTTTTAAATATATTTTAACATCATCCGCAAACATAAGACACTTTGAGTGTTGAAAGTGCTGCGGTAAATCATTAATAAACACCAAGAATAGAAGCGGTCCACAATGAGTTCCTTGAGGTATACCGGAAAAAGCATCCACCAATATATCGGATTTTAAAGATCCAATTTTCACAAAAAGTTTTCTATTAGTTAAGAAACTTTTAAAGAACTTTATAAGATGGTCAGAGACTCTAAATTGCTTCAACTTATTTAAAAGAATAAGGTGGTCTACTTTATCGAACGCTTTTGAAAAGTCAGTGTAGATAACATCTAACTGGCTATGCTGCTCAAAGCTGTTGATTATCTGATTCGTAATCAACGCTAAATTAGTACAAGTTGACCTTCCTGGTAGGAACCCATGTTGTAATGCACTTATATGGTTTTTTATACAAGATAAAAGCTTTGTTTTTAGGATATCATCAAAAAGTTTAGCAAACGTGCCTTGTTTAATGATCGCTCTGTAATTAATAACATTGCATCGATCGCTGGATTTAAAATTAGGAGCTATCGAACAAGTTTTCCAACACTCTAAAAAGGTGCATTCATTTAAACATGACTGAAATAGCATTACAAGCGGTGCAGTTATATTTACCACGCAAAGTTTAAATAGCATGGGTGGAAAACCGTCATGATCAGATTTATAACTTGGTTTTAGGTTCGAGATGGCATTTATCACATCTTCATCTTTTATTAAAAAATTTTGCAATGAATTTGAAATTTGATGATCAAAGGAAAGACTCTGAGTATTATTATGTTTTTCGTAAACACTTTGAAAATATTTTGCAAATAGATTACAAGAATCCAGGGTGTTAAAAGACTTTTCGTTTAAGTATTCTAAGCTTGAAGGAAATCCATTAGTTTTCCGCAAAAGCAGCAGGATTAGATTTCAGTTTAGACTCGATGTTAAACATATATTGTTTGTAAAAAAAGCTGTCTAGAAAATCGAACTCCTTCCGAACGCGAACAAAGTACAAATGATACGAATCACTATTAGTTTGCTTGAACTTTTTCAAAGCTTTATTTTTTATATTTTTTAGATTTAATAGCCTGGCGTTAAACCATGGAGGCTTACTATAAGAACATGTCCGTTTTAAAGGTACAACATTTTTTAAAATTTTCTCTTTAGAAAACAACTTTTCAAAAGAGCAATAATGCAATATAAGAAATCAAAACAAAATGAGTAATTGCGATATATATTCTCTTTACAAAGAAATTACATGTATTAAATATAAAAGCAGACCAGACGGCGTAATAGCTACTGAGACATTAGCGAAAGTTCCATTGGAAATGTTACTGAACCATACATCCCAAAGAATAATAAAAATGCAAGAGGAAGTTATATGTACCTTAATGGAAGCAAAAAAACCGACATTTTATACGCCGAACTCATTGTCAGTTTTGGATTTGACAGCAGTACTGGCTATACAAACTATAAGCAACAGTTTGAAAAGTCTCAAAATTGTGACTCCTCTCTTTTGGCCACAACAATTATTCCTTTGCGTTTAATAGAAGCGTCGGGAAGTATTTTATGGAGCAATCGTACACCAAAATCCATTAGATTTTGTCGACCATTAAAATTAGAATACACAAAGGAGACTAAAGAAATTATTTTAAAGGAAAAAGAAAACATAGAAGAAGAAATAAATTCCTTAAGTGCTTTTTAAGTAAGGCTTGGTGGAAAAAAACTTTGTGCGTTAAATTTAAGTTGTTTTTAACTTTAATTGACGGCAAAGTATTAAATATTTTGAATGAAACTAAATCTAGTCAGAAGTGCTCTTTATGCGGTGCTACACCAAAGGATTTCATGAGCATAACAGATTTCCAAAACCAAAAATTTAAACCTAAAGAAGAGAACTTAAAGTATGGAATAAGTCCACTGCATTGCTGGATCCGTTTTTTGAATTTGTTGTGAATGCAGGTTACAAAATTGACATTAAAAAGTGGTAAATAAGAAATGAAGCTGACAAAGCATTACTTGCAAAAAAAAGGCTGACATTCAACAGTTATTTTGGGATGAAATTGGTTTGCACGTTGATAAGCCTAAGACTGGTGGCTATGGAAGTACTAATGACGGCAACACGGCCCAGCGCGCGTTCAAAGAACATTTAAAATTTTCTGAAATTACAGGCATTGACAAAGAACTCATTTTTAATTTAAAAGTCATTTTAATATGCTTATCATGTCAGCTTCCTTTAGATTCGAGTAAATTTGAAGACTTTTGTTTTCAAACGGCCACAATGTTCATGCAGAAGTTCCATGGTTGCCAATGACAGCTACTGCACATAAGGTTCTTGTACATTCGCGGCAAATTATTGAGTCGACTGTGCTTCCAGTTGGATGTTTTGGTGAGGATGCCTCTGAATCGCGCCACAAAATATATAAATCTGATAGATTGCTTCATGCACGAAAAAGTATCAACATTATACATAAGAACTTGCATTTACACGCTTGAAAGGTGCAATTGACTCAAGAACTAAAGCCTCTTGACCATTTCAAGCGTAGTCAATGGTCAGAATGGTGGCAAGAAATGGCAACAGTGGATGATCAATTTTCGAAGAAAATCATCTTCAGTGATGAGGCATATTTTCACCTCAGTAGATTCGTCCATAAGCAGAATTGCCGTATTTGGGCGAATGATAATCCAATAGTGATTGTCGAAAAACCAATGCACCCACAAAGAGCGACTGTTTGGTGCGGTTTATGGGCTGGCGGCATCATCGGGCCGTATATTTTCCAAAATGAGGCCGGTCAGGCAGTATCTGTGAATGGTGTTCGCTATCGTGAGATGATAACGAACTTTTTATGGCCCGAATTGGAAGATATGGACTCTTTTGCGCAACAAATTCAATGGCCGTGTTGTTTCACGTGAAGGCGATGTCAATTGGCCGCCAAGATCATGTGACTTTGACACCGTTGGACTTCTTTCTTTGGGGTTATTTGAAAGAAAAGGTGTACTTCGATAACACAGCAACAATTCAAGAACTAAAGGATGAGATAATTCGGCACATTAACGGCATAGAACCTCAATTACGCCTCAGCGTCATCGAAAATTTGGACCATCGGATGGAGGTGTGCCGCCAAGGTCGCGGCGGTCATTTGGCCAATATTTTTTTTCCATACATAATTGAACCATTCCAATATTATCATAATAAAAAGAAATGACAATAATTTCCTAAATAATTTGTGTTTTATTCAAATCAACATCGGCCCTTAATATTTAACCACCCAACTTAACCATTTAAATCAAAAAACTAGTTTGACGAGTGCTGCAGAATGTTGAGCGACAAATGTTTAAGGAAAACTAATCAGCAAAAGCTTTATTTTTCGAAAGATCAATTACTTTTTGGTTACAGAAAGTATTACTTTAACATGGGCATGTCATTGGCCGTAGTTTAATAAAATCAATGAGTAAAGTAATGCAATTAAAGCATTTTTGGTCTTTCTGACTTTATATAAGGTATTATTGAATAAAAAATAAGTGTATTTAGAGGGCGGAATCATTTTGATGACCAAAAAATCTAAAGGATGGCAGATCAATATCGTAGCTTATTTAAAAAGTAAATTTAAGTTTCGTGTTCAAAAATTGTTCGTTCATTTAAAAAGTCACTAAGCTGACTAATCAGTCTGTTTCGGAAATCGTTACATTTCCTCTTCAGTAGTCTTCGAGTGATTAAGCTGTGATCAAACTCACTGTTAAAGTCGTATACAATTTCACACATGTTTGAACAAATTCTTAAGAATTTTATGTTCGAATCGGCTATTTAATCATATGACATTTAAAGCAGTAAGCTATTTATAGATCACAGCCATCAACTCTACCAAGGTTGCCATCTGTTCTTGTTGCTTCTTGTTTACTTTAACAGTGAGTTTGATCACAGCTTAATCACTCAAAGACTACTGAAGAGGAAATGTTGCGATTTCCGGAACAGACTGTCTAGTCACCTAGGTGATTGACTCTATACAGAGTTGTTGTTGTTGCCTTCTTAAAAATCTTACTTGATCTAAAGCTCATAATTAAATTCATGTAATAATTTATATAATAGATCACAATTAATTAACTACTTTTCTTCTAATATTATTGCATGCAGAGAAAAGAAATATAAGTATGGCATCAAAAATAAATAATATTTTTCATTTACGAGAACTTAACGATGTATATCCAATCTAGAAATATCATTGTGAATTTACATAAGTATTCCTGTTACAACTTTCGAAGAGGACTGCATGGTTGTATGGCAATGCAAATTGAATTGCGTTAAATAATTTTTATCAATACTTTAATTAGTATTAAGTTTTGCTGATAGAAATTTGAATGCCGCATTACCATAGTACAATAAATATTTTACTGGGTATAAGGTCTTGCATTCCCAATAAAATGAAAAACATTAAACCAAAAGATTGTTTAATGGGATTCATGGTCTAATTAGACTTGCGGGATAGCAGTCATGTCTACAGAGGAAGCCTTTCAGAGTTGGCGTTCTGAATATAAAAAAAGCATACTGATAATAAAAGACTTCACCTCGAGGCCGTAATGCTGTAATGAAATTTTAAAAGTCGGTAAGTTGTAGATCTTCTGCAATGCAAGTAATTTACTTTCGAACGAGAGCAGTTGAAAGGATCCTTACAAATCTCAAAATAAGCAAAGTTTCTGGTCCTGATGAAATACCGCCAATTGTGCTCAAAATGTGCAAATGTGTTTCCATCTTGTTGGAAGGAAAGGTCGCAAATGTCCAGCCAGTACCGACCCAATGTGATATGCTTTTCAAAGCTATGGAGAGAGTAATAAACTTTAATATTATAAACTATCTGTAGCACAAGCAACTGCTCAGTGATCATTAATATGGTTTTCTTATGGCCAACTGGTGTCCTCATGGCGATCTTAACCGAAAAATGGAACCAATGAGTTCACTTTTTCGGAGAGATCAAGGTTGTTAAGGTTGTTGATCAAGCAAGTGTGGTATAAAGTGCTCATTTTCTACATTAAAACGAATTAAAAAATATTTACGTTAAACTATGAATTATCAGTAATTAAATGTACTGGCCTTATTAAATATTTAAGCAGATCTAGTGCAAAAACTATGTTATGAGGACGTTAAAAATGATTACGCAGAAGCACATAATAATCCCCGAATTTTATTACTTTGTGTACATTTTTGTATAAATTTTGTATATTGTACGAATACATTTGTAACATTAACGAATGATCCTAATACCTAGTTACGAAAAAAACCCTTCTAGTTAATCTGGGGTTTGAATCGCGGTTCTTTAGCTTATGGGCAACGTATCGTATCAGTAAGCTACGGCCACCTTGCAGTCACACATTTCCTTATATTCGGTAATTGTTCGCTAAACTAGTCTGAACGATTTCTGTTGTATATTATTTAAACTCAACTAAAAATTCGTACATTCTAAGAATAATGCATATGGTCGGTCAATAGGGCTGCCAGGTCCCGAAATCCACGCGGTTTGTCTTAAAATATTTTGTCGTAAAATACTTAATACGTTTTTATTTCTTTATGACTAAATTTGTACAGATTATTTTGTACGCCACTAATTACTTTTCAAGCAACCGAACAATGCGTGAAATAAAGAAAAAGGGAGCGAATAAAACAATAACATCATTCTTTGTGGATATTGTTAATTTTGCTTTGCTCATTTTCACCAACGATGTTCGTTAAGTTAAACATATCGAATACTTTTCTAGCAATCAAACATAGCATGAACGAAAGAAAACAAAACAACAAAAAAACAATAAGTGCATTATGTAAAATACATTATAAAATACTAACTTTGAATTTTCAGATATTAATATGGGTTAGTAAAAATATAAGTTTATTTTATTTCTATATTCATTTATTTGAGTTCTATGTCACTGACTTTTGTTTAAAATATAAAATTTCTTTTTTAAAGTAACATACAACTCGAAAAAATCAATTTTCAGTAAACGTATTTACAGTTTTTTTTTTGTTATTCTAAGCGTACTGGACGATTGAGTCTCTGTCCCGATTTTTTTGCTTATGTCCCGATTTTTTTTTTGTAAAATCAAGATTTTTAAAAAAAAAACCTGGCAGCCCTATCGGTCAACCTACGAATGAATTTTTTTCTACTTATATTATTTTTAATTCGAAAATAGTGCAAAACGATTTGTAAATACTACGAATGTAATGGAAGAAATGACAAAGTGACTCCTACGAGAAATTGACTAATGTTAAGGAATGATATCCCTTATTAGTCGAAGATCATTCTTCGTAGCAACAGATAACAAAGGCCACGTAATTCAATAACGGATATAAACTTTGACGATAAACAAATTTTTGTTTTTAAGTCATTGTAAACAAGCCGAAAACAAAGTCAAATAAATTTTATAAAAAATTAATTTTTTTTCCAAAAGTCGGCTCGTTTTTCTATCATAAAGATGATCCAATTTGGAAACTTTTTAAATTTTCCCAAAACTTTATAAAGTGGCAAACAGTCCTGCAGGATTTAAATTTAAGAAAGTTGCAGCGATCTAGGCGAGAGCAAAGCTTCTAATTCAAAAGCGAAAGAAAAAATTAGGAAATTTAATATGGTAGGCTAATTTTTGATCAAGAGCTAATTTTTGAAAAAATCTGATAGCAAATTCGGATGAAGCAAACGTTTTAACATTCGATTTGGTTAAAGTCAACCGATTTTTATGACTTAAATGTAAATAGAAAACTAGATTTGAAACATCCATTTTACACTTCTTCAAATTCACGTTATTTAGCGGCGCCCACTTTTTCACGTCACGTGCTTCAGGGTTCAGAATCAAGCCTTGCTATATTGAATGAAATTCTGCAGTGTATTTTATAAACTGGTTAAACAAATGTTATCAAAAAATCTCTATTAAGTAAAAACAACGAATAACTACTATTAAGAGATATACTCACATCACAAATATCTGATTCACAAATATATAATTGTGATGTGTTTCTATTCATATAAATTTAGTTTAAACCAAAGCATTGACTTCTGCTCTGTTAATGAATATACTGAGAAAAGACGCGTATGAGTTCAGTGAGGTTCAATTGGATAAAATAAAATTATAATCAAGAAACAACGGCCGTTCTCGTAGTGACTGTCTTAAATAGATCTTGGAAAATCTATAAAATTCTTAATTATGAAAATAATTTAAATTCAAATATTATTATCTAATGTACTTTTTCCTTTGAAACAAATTGCGTATAATCGATTCACGTTCCTCGTTAATTATTGTGTAAAAACTCAGTGTATAAAATAACTTTTTATTTCATTTCATCACTTTTTTCTCATATGATTTCCTTTACAAATTAACCTGGAATAAAGGTATGCATCTAACTTCATCCTTATCGTTTAAATTCTTCTAGAGGTGTCATAAACGAAGCCATAGCTTTTCAGCAGGTTAGACATTTTTGTCAGTACATTAAAATAGTTTAATTGTATTACTATCCTAAAATACGGCCATGCATTCCGCATACCAGGCACTTTCTATATGATAGAGTATTGAAACGTTGACATTTTTCTTTAGCTGTCAGTGAAGCGCGAACAAGAGTTGGTATCGGTCGTTACTAAACGTATTTCCAATATGATTTAATTAAAAAATAAGAAACCGACGATTGCTGCAGCAAATCGCACGCGAGTGTAACTATTCAATTACGATTTGATTAAGGCTCTGTACACGTCAAATCTAAATTAGTTATGTAGTGAAACCAGCAGCAATGAGAAAAAATAATGAGCGCAAAATAGAAATCTCATGTCTTTGTGTCTAGCTGATGTTTCAGTTTGAATAATTGGTTAAAATTGTTCAACTTCTTTTTTAGTTCACTCTAAATGATTTCCATTAAACCATCTTATTATAAACGATGATAAAGAGCTTTAAACCATAAATCTCATTAAAATTCGCGAATTTATCTTATTCATTTGGAAGCATGATATCAAAAGGTATACGGTAAGATTTGATGAACTGTTGTTTTGCCGGTAATTGTAGGCATGTAATGTTATTTGGACAGCGCGATTTTTTCAATTTTAGAAGAACAAATGTCTCAAAAATTAAAACAAAATTTTTAGTTAAACATACAGCTCCGTGCAATTTTTAGGGAACTAATTAGGGACACTATGAATAGTAACTTTAGGAAAATTCGTTATTTTGCTTACAAAGGACACTGAGTTTTGGTCTAATTTTAATTGAATGGGTCATTTACCTTTATGCAAAAGCCTGTTTTTTAATTATTCAACAGTATTTTAGAAAATCTGGATAAAAATCATAAATACATAATCAAATAAATCGTGCATATAATTAAGGAAACTTTAGTTTTTAATATTATACATAGTATTTTGTTATTATTTTGTCAATATTTTGTAGCAAAGCCATTGTTGTCTGTTACTGCTTGACATCTGCGAGGCATTGACTCCACTAAAATTTCACAAACACTGTTAGGAAGCGCTTCCCAAACTTTTCTTGTTTCATCGAACAGCTTATCAAAGTTGTCTATCTTGTGCAAGCTCACTTCTTTTTTACAACCTGCCATAAGTTCTCAATTGGATTGAGGTCAGGAGTGCAAGATGGTCAGCTTAAAACCGTGACTTGATTATCGGAAAACCACTGCTTGACCAGCCGAGCATATTTTCATCCGAATAAGGCAGCATCACATTGTCCAGAATTTCAATAAAAATTCATAAGACCCTATATTTTTTGCAGTGGGCCGACACCACTCCATGACATAGCATCCCAAAGCATAATGATTCCTTCTCCATGCTTCAGTGTAGCTCGGGTGTACTTTGGGTCGAACTCCTCTGGCCCAAGGGAGGCAGACATATTTTTTCCATCAGGTGACACTCTATTTTAGTTTCGTCTGAAAACAGTACTCTCTTACATTCTTTTGTTCCTCAATTACGATACTTTTTAGCGAACTCAAGCCTCTTCTTACGGTTGCGATCAGATAATAGAGGCTTCTTCCGTGAAATTCTTCCAAAAAGTCCGGCTTCACGCAAACTCTTAATAATGTCTACGGATGGTACTGCTTCATTTTCGCCGACGTAATGCGGCTGCTTTGTTTGCGTTGCACCTTTTCTGCAGTCGAATTTTTTTTAAATACTGAAGAACATACATCACGGGTATTAGAAAAGTTTAAGGCAGCCGCGATTTCTTGACATGATCTTCCATCTTGGTGCATCTGAATAATGATTTTCGGGTGCTGACGTCACAATATTTATCTTTTCCCATGTAAACTACCAAAAATAACATAAATACTAACTTGTAACTATAAATGCACATAATATCACCTTTTTTATTTTATAAGGTTACTAGCTGAAACCCGGCCCGTAGCTGCCACGCTCCCTTAAATATATAAATTGAGGTCGAATACTGAATTCCGATGATGTACGACCAATAAATCCAAAGTTGCTCGATAGCACAAATTTGGGTTGCATGCCCCTTGTTCAACGCCCATAAAATGTTACCAATGAAACTGCATTACTAAACTTAGTCCGAATACTAAATTCCGACGCTGTGCGACCTATAATTCCAAAACTATTCGATAGCACAAATTTGGGTTGAATGGGAGGTGTAACGTCCCCTTTTTCAACGCCCTTCAAATGTAATCAATGAAACTGCATGTGTACATTGAGGTCGAATACTGAATTCTAAAACTATAACTCCAAAGCTATTCAATATTGAAAATTGTGGTTGTATGGGTGATGCCTCGCCCCCCTTGTCCAACTGTCATAAAATAAAATCATTAAAATTGGATGTGTAAATCTAGGTCGAATACTGAATTCCGACACTGTGCGACCTTTAACTCCAAAGCTATTCGATATCGCAAATTTATGTTGTATTGGAGGTGCTACGCTCCTTGTCCAACGCCTATAAAATTTATTCAGTAAAACTGCATGCATAGATTGAGGTCGGATATTGAGTTCCCACGCGGTGCGATCTATAACTTCAAAGCTATTTTATATCGTATATTTGGGCTATATGTGAGGTGCTATTCCGCCTTGTCCTACGCCCAAAAAATGTTATCAGAGAAACTTGAAAATTGAGTTCGAATACTGAATTTCGAGGCTATGCGACCTATAACTCTAAAGCTATTTGATAGCAAAAATTTGGGTTGTATGGGAAGTGCCATATCCCCTTTTTTAACGCTAACAAAATGTAACCAATGAAACTGCATGTGTACATAGAGGTCGAATACTGAATTCTGACGCTGTACGACAAATAACGCAATAGCTATTCGATATCGCAAATTTGAGTTGTATGGGAGGAGCCACTGAAAGTGCATGTGTAAATTTGGATCAAATACTGAACTCCGCCGCTGTGTGACCAATAATTCCAAAGTAATTCGAAAGCATAAATCTGGGCTGTATGGAAAGTGCCACTCCCACTTGTCCTTTGCCTATAAAATGTCATTAATGGAACTGCATGTATAAATTAAGGTCGAATACTAAATTCATACGCTGTTCGACCTATAGCTTAAAAGCTATTCGATATCGCTAATTTGGGTTAAATGTGAGGTGCCACGCCTCTTTAAAAATGCTCATAAAATGAAATCAGTGAAACTGCATGTGTACGTTGAGGTCGCTGTACGACCTATAATTCCAAAGCTATTCGATAGCACATCTCTGAGTTGTTTAAGAGATGTCACTTCCACTTTTCCTACGCCCTAAAATTTTATCAGTAAAACTGCATTTGTAGATTGAGGTCGAAGACTGAATTTCATAGCTGTGCGACTTATAACTCCATAGCTATTCGAAATAAATAAATAAAAAAAAAAAAAAAAAAAAGTGGAGGCAATATACACCGATTTTAGCAAAGCTTTTGATCGTGTCGATCATGATATCTTGGCTTTCAAATTGGAAAAGATTGGTATCTCAGGATCTTTGCTCATTTGGCTGAAGTTTTATCTCCACGACAGGTCCCAATTGGTAAAATTTCAAGGTACCTTATCCAAACAGATTTTAGTTACGTCCGGCGTACCACAAGGTAATCACCTTGGTCCACTTCTCTTTAATGTTTTTATCTCGGACCTATCTGATATTCTTTGCGATATCTCACATCTAATGTATGCAAACGACCTAAAAATGTACCATGTTATTAAATCAGAAACAGATGTAATTTACTTACAGTCGAAACTGTCATCTCTTGAGCACTGGTGCAATCAAAATGAACTTTATCTTAATGTTCAGAAATGCTGCGTAATAACCTTCTCCAGTAAAAATTTAGTAACAAATGGCAGTTACTTTCTCAATAGCATTAAACTTGAAAGAGTCAAGCCTATTGTTGATCTTGGTGCAGTTTTGAACAACAATTTGCGTTTAAACTTACATTATGATAAAATTGTATCTAGAGCCATGCAGTGACTACTTGGTTTTATAAAAAGATGTGCAAAGAGTTCAAAAATGTTTGGGTCACGAAGGTGCGTTAGTGCGCCCTATTCTTGAATATGGAAGCATTATTTGGAATCCTGCTTTCGAATCACACAGTGAAAGACTTGAATAATCTATTTAAAAGCAATTTCTTCTTTTTGCGCTTAGAGACACGTATAACCCCCATTAGAACAATAAATTGCCACCTTATGATTTTAGGCTTAGCCTTCTGAATTTAATGCCCCTTTGAACAAGAAGGACTTTACTTAGTTCATGTTTTACCTTCGATATCATTAACGGTGTTGTTGATAGCGAGTATATATCAAACAAGATACGATTTAATGACCCGATCAGACGTACACGGCATACACGACTATTAAATGAATATCAACATCACACTGTCTACACAAGAAATAAGCCGATAAATTGGTGCTGTAGAGAATTCAATAATGTCAGCGAGTACTATTCACCTCCTTTGTCTAAATTAACTTTTAAGAAAAATCTTTCCAAGTCCTTATTTCCGCCATAATACCTTCCTTCAAGCTTACTTACTTACTTACTTACTTAGTTGGCGCTACAACCGTATTTCGGTCTTGGCCTCATCTAAGAATTTGCGCCAGCCATTTCTGTCTTTCGCTTGCTGGCGCCAGTTGGAAATTCCAAGCTTCGTCAGGTTGTCCTCTACTTGATCTTTCCAACGAAGATGCGGTCGTCCTCTTCTGCGTTGACCGCCGTTGGGTACCGAATCGAATGTTTTCTTCACTGGAGAATCGTCTTTCATACCAGCGTCTTTCAAGCCAGCGAAGCCGCTCGATTTTAATGCACCTGACTATGTCGATGTCAGCATACAGCTCATACAGTTCATCATTCCACCGTATTTGGTACTCGCCATTGACGCAGATTGGTCCGTAGATCTTGCGAAGAATCTTTCTCTCGAATGCTCCTTAAGTCTTTTCATCTAAACTGCTCAGCGTCCAGGTTTGTGATGCGTAAAGTAGGACGGGAATGATGAGCGATTTATAGAGCGTGATTTTCGTTCGTCGAGAGAGGGCTCTGCTTCTCAATTGCCTACTGAGCCCAAAGTAACACCTGTTGGCAAGAGTTATTCTTCGTTTGATCTCAATGCTGATGTCGTTGGTTGAATTTATGCTGGATCCCAGATAAACGAAGTTCTTCACAACCTCGAAGGAGGTATTGTCAACGGTAACGTGGGTTCCAAGACGCTGGGACTGTTTGTTTGTTGATACTAAGTATTTCGTCTTAAATGCATTCACTGCCAGACCCATTCGACTTGACTCTCTTTCTAATCTGGAAAATGCTGCACTGACTTCGCGCGTATTATGACCAATGATATCGATGTCATCAGCATACGCAAGCAGCATAACACTCTTGTAGAATATTGTGCCACTGCGTCTCAGATCAGCAGCTCGGATGATCTTTTCCATCATTAGGTTGAAAAAGTCGCACGATAAGGAATCACCTTGTCTAAAACCTCGTTTGGTAATAAATGGTGGGGAGAGGTCCTTCCCGATTTTAATTGCGCTGCTGGTGTTGCTCAGTGTCATCCTGCAAAGTCGTATTAGTTTTGCAGGAATACCAAATTCAGACATGGTGGAGTACAGGTGCTTCCTTATTGGGCTGTCGAAGGCGGCTTTGTAGTCGACAAAAAGATGGTGGGTGTCGACTTGTTTTTCTTGAGTCTTCTCCAAGATTTGTCGTAGCGTGAAAATCTGGTCGATGGTGGACTTTCCAGGTCTGAAGCCACACTGATAAGGTCCGATCAGTTCGTTTACAATGGGCTTCAATCTTTCACATAAAACGCTCGACAGGACCTTATATGCGATATTAAGAAGGCTAATCCCACGGTAATTGGCACAGATAGTGGGATCGCCTTTCTTGTGGATTGGGTAGAGCACACTGATATTCCAATCGTTCTTCCGACCATATTCTGCATAGAAGCTCGTGAATACATTTAAGTAGAGCTTCGCCTCCATTCTTAAACAGCTCAGCAGGTAAGCCATCAGCTCCCGCGGCTTTGTTATTTTTAAGCCGAGCTATAGCTGTCAGAATTTCATCATAGTCGGGCAGCAGAACCTCAACGCTGTCATCCAAAATTGGGGTTTCCGGAATATCATCTCTATTGGCGGGATTGTTGTCAGCGTCGCCATTTAGAAGCTTAGAAAAGTGTTCCCTCCATAACGTCAGTGTACTCTGGACATCTGTCACTAGATTCCCGTTTTCATCCTTGCAGGAAGAGGCCCCGGTTTTAAAACCATCGGCAAGGCGTCTTATTTTTTGGAAAAATTTTCTGGCCTCATTCCTGTCACCATACATCTCAATCTTCTCTTGCTCGCGCTTTTCTGCCTCTCTTTTTTTCCGCCTGAAAATATTTCTCTCTTCCCTCCTCTTTTCTTTGTAACGCTCCTTAGCAGCGCGCGTTACAACCGACTGCACAATGTTCGGCTTTTACATGATAAAACCTACCTTATCCCAAAATTACTTTATGGCTGTTTTTTTGCTACTAGCGTCAGTTCTGATAAACAAAAATTAAATGTTCTGTACAATAATGTTGCTCGATATGTGTATGGATTGAAGAGAAGAGACCATGTTTCACTATACTCCAAAAAAATGAACAATATGACCTTTAAAAGATTACTAAACTACCGCACACTTTTGTTCTTACACAAGATTATTCCCAGCAGCGGATTTGCCAGTGGCTACCATAGAACTAATCTATAGTAATAAAACTCATTTTCTGTTTGTTTGTTTGTTTGTTTGGCCTTTATACAAATCTAAACGGCTCAACGGATTTTGCTCAAACTAAGTACACATATTAAGTTTATTTCAACTTAAAATGTTACATACTTAGTTTTTGCCACGCCCCCTCTGAAATTTTTCAACTAACGGTAATTTTGTTATTATAAAACTTTTTACCATCGGAGATTTTTGTGTATTTAATTTTAAAAATTTCTTGTTATTTTGACATCAAAAACACTCACATATCTTCAAAATTGGAGAAATTTTTAGTACAACGACTTTTTCATAAAACATCGTTTCCTAAGAATGAGAAAAAAACGACATGAAAATCAAAGTTTGGTCTTTCGATGCAAATATCTCCGCTGTCCATTAATATATTTCATTCAAATTTTTTTTGTTCAAAAGTTCAATAAAATCACTTCACAAAAATAGGTTGAACTGTACCGTTAAGTCAGTGTATATATGTTTTATGATTATGTAAAAAAAGGTCCAAAATATTGACTTTTTACTCAAAAAATGACTCAAAAATTGTTGTTGTTGTAAAAATGAAATCAATTAAAAATTGCACATCTGGCTACCTTTCATATGACATAGCATTTATTTGCAAAAATTCTTCCAGCTAAGCGCAAAAATTATTTTACTGTTTTTGTCATCAAAACAACAAGGCCTTTGATTTTTTTCGCGAAATTTATTTTTTCCAAAATGTTGTTTTTATATTTTTTACAAAAAAGTCAAGTCTCAAAAATAATTTATGTGAAAAAATTAACCCAATATCTCTTTCCAATCAAAAGTTATGGCTAAAAATCTATTTTTTCAAACCAGACTTTTAATAAAACTGAGTTTTGTTTTAAAATTCTCTATATAGGAATGAAGTTATGTATCTAGAGTAATTATAAACATTTTGGTGTATATAAAATATTACTTTTTGCTGAAAAGTATGCTGAAAAGTATGCTGGAAAATTTTATAAATTAGAAATAAGTACTGCATTACCGACACGATTCCAATATATTAGAAAAGTCGGTAACTGTTATCCAATTTAGTACTTTTCGCACACAGCGTAAACTTGCAGCAAATAACATAACGGCATTTCTTGCACTGTTCTTGCAGATTTTTCAGCTGGTATTTATGTCGATCTGTTAACGTCGATAATATTGCTACAGGTTGCTGTATATACTATAATAAAAATTAAAAAGGGACTGCTTTCTTAACTTACACCTTTTTGGCTAATTTACATTAAAAAACGACTGTACAATTTTTCGTATAAAATAGGAATTCAGAAGATTTAAGAAATTGCATCGACTATCTGACTCAATTTATATTAATTTTTTATTTAGAGACAATCTAATTGTTATTTTTCAAATGGAAAAACTACTAAAAAAATTTTAGGAAGATTTTTATAAATTTGATTTTCATTAGCGAAGTGCAAGTAACATGCTTACCAGTAGCCAGTAAATTCAGTTTAGAACTAAAAAACAGTTTTTGATTGTAAAAAACAGTGATAAAATAATTTTTTCGTTAAAAAAGCTTGGTAAATTTTTTAACTAATATTTTTATAGTCGTCTCAAACTTAAATTTAACACGTTTTTACAAAATTCCAAAATTTACAAAAACATTTAATCGAAAAGAGTATATGAAAATTTTTATATAAATGACTCTCGAGCAACACCGGGTATATCAGCTAGTACAGAATAAATTACCAGGTAAGGAAGCATTACTTTTTTCAAAAAGTAATTCGTCTGCATATAGCAGAAGTAATTAACTCATACCTCATTACCTGTAATGTAGTATACAAGGAAAAGTAATGCAGTGATTTTTATAACTTAATACAAGTAGTATGTTACTCCATAACTTCTAGGTAATGCTGAAGGGAGGCGATCACTTACCTCCTGTCTCATTCAATGTTAAATGTAAGGCCTTTTATGCATAGTAAGGTAATATAGTCGGAAGTAGTGGTCATTACAAGGTAATTGATGCTTCATATCTTCGGAATATATTCCATCCGCTACTGGGTTTATACACATGAACCTACTTATTTGCATTCAAGAATAACCTTTTCTCGCTCCAGTCGCGCGAACAAAATAAATAATCCGGGTTATTCGTGTTTAGCATCTGAAAGGCAATTTTATGTTCAGTCAATTCGTCTTTGAAACGGACTTCCCAATAGTTTAAGATCTTGTAGTAATGCTGTGCAGTTCAAAAAGCATTTAACATTACATATGTCTCAAAGTTTGTTAAATCATTTTTAAGTTTGTTTCATAGTCTTACAGTTGCAAATCTTAGTTTCAATATTACAATATATAGGTACTCTCAAATTTAAACCTGATATTGTTTTCTTGTTTCATTTTAATGTTTAATTTTTTTTCCTTTATATAAGGATTAATATGTTGGAATAAGTTAATACACTGTGTTCTGTTCATTTTCAATGCTGGTACTGTCTATAAGAATTTATGTGAATCTTGTAGTACCAGTAAATTGCAAAATAAATAATAATAAAAATAATAAAAGTATGTTGGGAACATATTTTATACATTATAAGCTATCGAAAAATTAAAAAAGTAATTCAGTTTTTTAGTCGAGTTTCATAAAAACCTCCTCTTAATGTAATCGAACCTTTTTGCAGTGTACGTAACGGTAAAGCATAGTATCAGCATAATTAGAATAAATAAAAATCTGTCAAGATATGCATTAAGAGATTAAAACTTTGTAATAGGTACTAAGTTTAGAGGAATTAAAGATCTCATACACTTGAACTGTCACATTAGACTAAAAAACTAATGAAATAAAGGTGAATGAGACGCTTGCTTGAGACAAAACGTCATGATGGTCGGTGGTGATCTTAGAACTGCGTTTGTTAATGGGTGACTTTTTGTATGTGGCATTTTAATTAATTATTTTCCTTATTTGAGACATAGCAATAAAAGTATTCTAGCTGAATTAAAAGGAAAACCTGTCGTAACCCGCCGCAGGCATAATTAGTAGAGAGATAAGCTATATTTTTATTGCTATCTCGTTCGCTTCCTTCTAGATAAGATTGCAATCAGTAGCGTAGCTAGGGGTAGTGAAGAGGCCGTCACCCCTAGCAAAAGCTTGAAGGCGGAAAAATGCTGCACGGAGATAATTATTTTGCTTGAATCCAGCAAATGTTTTGCTTAAAAGCAAATCAGCAAAAGCTTGCTCAATCACTGTGTGATTTTAGAAAAAGATAGCTAAATTGAAATCACTCCTCATGTATAAAGAGAAACCTGATTGAATTTAATCAAAATTTTGCTTAGTTATTATAAACTGCAAAAGAAAATTTCTACTTAATTAAACTCAAAAAGCAAATTTTTACTAAATTAGAGCAAATTTCTTCTAAACACACGAGCATACGTATATTTTTAATGAAGAAAATTAGGCGACGGTTAACAACTGCGATGGTCGAATGCATAAGACCATGCACTTACACTCATGCTGCTGAGGTACAAATCTCCAGATGGTGGTAGTTTTTCAATTTAATTTAATGTTAATAATTACTTCACTTAAAAACATTTGCTAGATTTCAGAAAAACTAGTCAAAATTTGTTATTCCAATTTATAATGACTAAGCTAATATTTGCTTGAATTAAGTAGAAATTGGCTTTTGCCGTTTAGAATAACTTCGCAAAGTTTTTTTTTTATGTTTAATCAAAAATTTGCTTAGTGATTATAAACTGGAATAGCAAATTTTTATTAATTTTTGCTGAAATCTAGCATTATTGAAGTAGCTGAGAATCAAGCGCAAGTTTTGCTTAACCACAATACCAATTCAGCAAACAATTTTATCCATGTATAGAAACAAAATATTATATAAAAATTTATGGAAATATCTCCTTTCTGAAACCTGTCGTATTTAATCGATTAAGAAATTACTTTATCTGCCACAATAAAAAATTCTTAGGTTAGCGATTATAAAAAAAATATGACTACACGGTTAGAAATCTTGGACTAAATTTTAGTCCCACTAAAATAATACTGCATGTTTTTAAACCTTGCGGTTTCAAATTGAAACTTTTCAAATACTAACTCATATTTAAAACTTTTCTGTACTAGAATTGAAACCAAAAGAAATATTACAGCATCAATTTTAGCTTTTTGGTTTAAATTTTAGCTTTTTGTTTTCAATTTAAGTACAACTCTGTATTACTTTTTGTTTTTAATACAAATAATACTAAATTCTAGTACATGTGGATACTAAATTTGGATTAAGACCCGTAAAAAGTTGGCCTGGCAATGCTGCGACTCGGTTCATATGTTTGTTTATCGCGCTTTTGATGTATAAGCCAATAGCTTAGTGGTTAGAGTAGTGAGTTTACAAACTCAATGTCGAGTTATCGAATCTCGCGTTGTTTGTTATTTTTTTTTAAATATTTGAATCCAAGCTTGTACTAAATTTGAAACCAAATTTACTAATACTAACCGTGTAGTTGGATTAAAAATGCAGAAACATTAGTTTTTAATAAACTTAAAGACTTGCATTTTTCAGATAAAGTTCTATTGATTAGATTCTATTGATTGATTCTAGATTACAAAGAGACCAGAAATGATGAAAAATAAAATTTTTAGAAAAGTTTAAATTTAATTTCACAATATTCCTTTAATTGCCAGAATAAATTATTTTTTTTTTAATTATATAAAGCGTTATTTTGCTTTTTTCCTTATAATAAAAAAACTCTACTGAGTTAAACAATGTTTGATACTGAGACATTAGAAATTCTTTTGTTTCGAGTTGGGAAAATTCATTGTTCTTTTAACAGTTTTCAAATTGCTATATTCCATAACTATCTAATACCAAAAGGAATAAAACAAAAGCCTATATCAAATCAGCGGGTTACTCTACTACTTTAAATGCTTTTATGCTTTTATAAGCCATAAAAAGCGTGTGTTCATTTATTTATGGCTCAGTTTTTAGCTAAGTTAAGTTATTTATTATCCTTATGGTTATTATTATTATTATTGTTATTATTAAAGAAGTTTCTATTATTAAAGAAGTAATTGTCTTGTGCGAATATTATCGAACTGATTTCAATATTATATGCTATTTTATTAATCGTTATCCTAGTCGATAAAATCATAAAAAATGTGAATATATAAATATTACTTAAATTTTTTGGTTTATTCTTTTTGAAAAATCTGTTATGAAAATCCTGAAGCAAGCCCGAGATTCTGGAATTCGAATTTTCAATCCTACAAAAATTCCGTGAATGTAAAAATCTTACGGTGTTGGACTTCTAGTGTCTATAAAATCTTCCGTTTCAACAATTTCACTTTCTATTGAAATAATATCAAAATTCAAAAGTCTGTGTTGACTCAAGCTTGGTTTCAGGTCTTGTGGTTTTTAGGGAAGGGCTGGCAAAATTTTCTGAAAAATAAACCTGGGCACAAAATGTTCAAGCTACACCACTGATTGCAATTAATTTTAAATTATAAAGCCGTGTCAAATGTCATTTGCGAACTTTTATTATTAGAGTATTTAAATAGTTGCTGTCATTCTTAATTGTTTTGTTTATACGAGCTTGCTTTAAGCTGGGTTTACAAAATATTCCATTTTATACTTATCTATGAACTTGGAAGCTTGTGTCCAAGATGTATTAGAGCTCACATACATTGTTTCCAAAGACTGCTTACAATAGAGCTTGATAATTTTTTTTTTTGTTGAATTCAAATCGCAAGTTTTTAATTTATTGCAATTAGAAAGTCAAACAATGACCCACTTACTAATGATAATTATAGGTTATTGATCGATAATGATTAATTTAATTAACTTTATCTCAATTTATTGACTTTAAATCTTATTGTTTTAAATCGACTTGAATGCGACAAAATGTACTTGAATTGTTTAATATGAAAAAAGTGTATGAATACTTTTTACTTTTGTGTGTACTTGCCACTCGCAAGTGTAACTGCCACAAGTTACACTACCAGAAGAACTTTGAAGAAAAGGTAAAATGTTCAGGTATTTCTAACTTGAGCTATAAATTTAAGAATTATAAGAAATTGAGTAGATACAATTTAATTTGTGATCATGTGAGGAAATACGTAATTTCAACGAATCAGCCTATAAGTATGCTAAGTTTTTCTGACTTAGATGTGACAAAATCGATCTTGGTTTCGGCCGCAACTTCTTTTGTATACATGCTCAGACTCATTGTTGCAGAAACTTCTATAAACTACCCAATCAACCATTGTGTAATAGTGTTTGGATTAAGCTTACCTACAATGGAATAATGAAAGCCTTTTACCAACACGCTTTGAAAACACTTGTCTACGTAATAAATTTACAAGTTGTGTTGTAGAATTGTATCGAAACAGGATAAAAGTACGCTTCTTATAATAATACTTGTAGTAAGTTTACTTGAAGTTTAATTTACAATCGTTTTCAAAGAATAAACAAAAAATGTAGCCTTAAAAATAAGACATTACTAGATTAAAATTTATTTTATACAAGCATATCCTGAGTTTTTATCTAACACTTGTTTCATTTTTCTACATACCCTTTCGTCAGTTTCACCACGCGCAAAGCTTTTTTTTCATCGAAGTCTATAAACAAAGCCACTCCTTTGTCGAGAGGTAACACGGTGCAACACGAAAAAAAACGTGATAAAAGACCAAAAAAAAAAAGACTCCTGTCTCCCAGTTTTGCCCAAAGTCCTCCAGGTTTTTTCACTTTTGTGGCTACCTAAGCGCTACCTAAACGGTGCCAAGAATCATTCCTAGGAAGTTCATATTTTCTAGAAAATTGTTTCTTGAGATCTTAGGTTCATTTTTGTAATTCATTAGTTCCTTGAATTTTGAACGGTTTGCTACCTATGGACCTGAACAGGGGAAAAAAGGTAAAAAAAATGCATTTTTTAAAGTTTTTTGCGATTTTGACCTTGAAGATAAAGTTTTTTTTTTATATGTTCACAACTTTGCCTTAGAGAGTAAATCAAAATTCCGAACGGTTTGCAAGATATGAGCTTGCAAAAATGACACCGAGGCCCCACATCTTTGGGGGCCCATAAAAAAACCCGGAGGACTTTGGGCAAAACTGGGAGACAGGGGTCTTTTTTTTTTTCTTTTATCACGTAGTGATGTCCGTATATGGTTATTTTGCCATGACTTAAAAAATTACACACTGTGTAATGTTTTTGATTGAAGGGACTCTAGTGTTAAAGGAATATGTTTAAAAATTTGCATTTTGACAGTTTTTAGTACCAAAAAAAAAAGTTATTTAAAAAATACACTAAAATTACCTAAAAAACCAAAAATGCTCTAAAAACTAAAAACGTCAAAAAATGACAGTACAATAACTTTAAAATCTCTAAAAATGTATAAAAATGCCCTAAATCTGGTAAAAATGATCTGAAAACTAAAAACGATGAGAAATGACGAAAAAAATGTCTTAAAAACTTTTCATATTTGGAATTTAGGAAACATAAAACAACATTTTAAATAAGCAGGAAATGTCTTAGAAGCAGCAGAAAAAAAGATGACATGTCATCGAAATCCTAGCCCTTCTAATGATTCCACAATTAATAAACGTTGATCAGGAGTAAGTCTATTCATGATTGAGTCGTATTGAATACTGACAACAAACGTCATATGGACAAGCCATTTGACACATAACAACTGTCAAAACAACCCAGTTGAAAAAGAGACCTCGTATTGGATCACCCTTTATAATGTAAAATCTGAAACGTTCGACACGAAACGTCCCAACAAATAAAATATCTTAGGCCGCACGCATAGTGAAGCATATGAGCTGTGCTGTGCGCGAAGCGTTTGCAAAAGTCATGTGAAGAAACGAGATGTAAACAATGTTCGCTCTGTTGCACTCATAAGCGAAACGTTTTAAAAAAACATTGTTTTGCGACTTTTTTTGTACGGCTGAAAAATTCGCATATCTAGGCATAGTATGTATGTACTTTGTCCCAAAATGACTTCTGTTTCGTGGAACGTCCGAAAGCATATTAAAATAAAAATTTTGTTCCAAATTTAAGTTGAAGTGTTCTATTTTTTTTTATTATACTGATAGCTTTTCGATAATATACACATTTTCCAAATATATTTCTGGATCGTATGAAAACTGTTTAAAAGAAGCCTTCGAATGAATCGTCCGACATGCTGGATTTGCCCATATAAGTTTAAAAAAATTTCTAAAAATATTTTTTGTCGAGACCTATCAAGCAGCTTTCGATATTATTTAAGACTGAAAAATCCTTATAATTGTAAATAGACTTGCAGTTGTCAATCACCAATGACCAAGTATCTTGTTTTGTGTTTCTTTTTATTGATTTGTTACTTTAAACAAAACTGTTCAATGAAATAAAAAATATACATATTTTTATTTTATTAACTTAGTTTCAAATAATTTATATGAAATATATTTATTTTTTTTAAAAATGTACTTATGATTTATTTTTATAATTGAAGGGCTTATTGCAGTAACGTGATAAGCCACATGATTTAAAAAATCAATTTTTATGCAGAATTTTTGCCAACAACCACTGAAGAGATTTTGGCTATTTCTTATTAATTTTCTAACCTTTTTGTAAAAGTGTTCGTGTTCAATTCCAATTCTTCATATAAAAATACAATTTTTCAAAACTTTAGAGTCGAATATTTCAAAATATTTTCTTAAATTCTAACAAAATTATTTTTTATATTATATTTGAGCTTAATGCCAAGCAACAATAAGAGCTTAATGAAGCAAAAGGTTGCAAAAACAGCAAGTTTTTTGCGGAACAAACCACCAAGCAGACTAGACAGACTGTTCCTTGATCGTTGCATCAACTCATCAACAGTGTTGCCACGACGATTTTGAATACAGTATCCATGAAAAGGTCAAAAAAGTACCCACTTTTGAAAAAAAGTATCCGCTTTTAAAAATCTGAAAACCAATAATATATTCATTTTGAAACACAAAAATAAAACTTTAATATTTTTATATAATGAAACCCAACTGTTAAAGTTTCCATAGCAATTTTATTTATTTACTAACAAATATTTTTATTAAAATATAATAAGAAATAAAATATGTATAATAATATTAAAAAGGAACATAAATTTCAGTACTTCTGTCTTTTATTTGCGTTTATATTGCTCCTTAATTACATTCATTTTATAAGTATAATACTTATACAAAAGCAATATATAAACCAATATGTAAAAAAAAAAAACAATTAAACAACTTATTCAGTTTAGTGTAAAAAAAATGTATGGGTTGCTATTAGTGTCCGACCGAATATTCGGTTTAGGTTACGGCCAGTTTCGGCCCTTTTTGTCAGTTTTGGCCAGTTTTGGCTATTCGGCCTTAACCCATTAATGACTAATGGGTATTTAAATACCCATAAAACAGTGTTTACGAAAAAGGCCATATCTCGAAAGTGGTGGGAGATATCAAAATAACTTTTTTTTTAAAACATTACGGAAAAATGAAAATATTTATTGTCTTTACAATGTGAAACGAAATTCATACATTTAAATTTTCCTTTTCGTGATCGAAGATGTGTGATTTTCAAAAAAGACAAAATCTATATATAAAGCTATGTAGAAAATTAGAAAATTTAAAGATCGAGGGAAAAATTCGTGGTCAGT
Organism: Dichetophora obliterata; assembly: GCA_963920525.1. Classification (NCBI taxonomy): domain Eukaryota; kingdom Metazoa; phylum Arthropoda; class Insecta; order Diptera; family Sciomyzidae; genus Dichetophora; species Dichetophora obliterata. The sequence goes on along the minus strand of OY986438.1, from coordinate 114,813,326 downwards.
TTGCCTCTAGTATCCTCTTTTTATCAGGTGTTCATTATGACAAAGGAATGTTGCCATATATGCACATTTTTATTAACACCAAGAACCCGGATTAGCCAAATGGCTACTTAAATAACCAATGCAGATCTCAAATACGGTGACAGTTACAAATCTGAAATTTTGCAAAGCAACTTATATGGCCTATATTAGCTTCCTGATAAATTTTGAAAAATCGTACGGTGGAATCTATGAGCAGTCTTTAATGGGTTAATATGGACTAGCCGACACTTTTGGTAAAAACTTCTTGCATCAGTCATTTAATTCAAATATAAAAAAATTTACAAAGCATTGTTCAAAACAAAAATTAAAAAGTCGTCTTTAATTTGATTTCTCGTGCTAACGCAAACCATTTTGGTTAATTTTATGCGTTCGATACTATCATTTTCGATTCTAGCATCTCTATTGTAATTAATATTAAAATTTTATAGGCACTGAAGACAAAAAATTATAGTTAAACTTCCAAACGAATTCTGTGTGTGTGTGTGGAATAAAGGAAAATAAAACGAAATATTTCTATTTTTATAATATTAAACCTTTAAAAAATAAACAAAAATACTTTGTTTTGTAGTTCTATAAAAATGTACATTGTAGGTGCATACAATTTTGAGTGTGTACTGAAGATATAAAGTATGCAATGCTTTTGTAATAAAAAATAAAATAAAAAATTATCTCATTTATTATTATAGAAAACTTCAATTAATTATTATAAACATTCCTGATTTTAAATACAATAAAAGAAATACCAATCAAATCAGCTAGTGATGTTTTCCTTTTCATATTGAAAATGTTGTTGTTGTTGTTTCTTTGGAAAAAATTCGTTAGAGCAATTAATTGTTCTAACCTGACCTTAAGCTCAATAAACGATTTTAAACTATCAAACAACTAGAATTTGAATTTAAAATCAAGAATTATTGAAACTTTCAAACATTTAGAATTTGTATTTAAATCATAGAAAATCAGCAATATAAATAACAAGTTCATATAGAAAAGTTTCAATTGTAATTATTATAAACTTAAATATTCAAATAATAATTTTTTTTTTAAATTTTTTTTTATGTGTATGAAAGTACTTTTGTTTACTTTTAATTAATAAAAAAAAATTATTTGTAAAAATTTTAATTTTCATATAATAACCAGTTTCGGTTTCGGTTTCGGCCGAATGTTATAAAATGGCCGAATATTCGGTTTCGGTTTCGACTAAAATTCCAGTTTCGGTCGGACACTAGTTGCTATAGCCTGTTAGCTAAAACTGCGCGTTGAAAAAAAAATAAAGATTTATTTTAAAGCATTTATTGTGAAAAAACTACATGACATAAAGACTCTAAATTTTATTTACGTAAATAAGAAAAAAACAAAACATTTTGCACAAAAGTTTTTTTTGTTTTTAATGCATTTTCTTCTCGCTGGGTGGGGTAAAAAAAGGTTTCGTTTTTAGACAGTGTCAAGATATTTTGGTCCCAATTTATCAGAAACAAATAAAATTAAAGTGCATTTTAATAAGTATATTTGACGCTACAACCTATACTAGAATTATTAAGTTTCGTTACAATTTGTCATCGCTATGGCAATCTTAAAAATTAAAAATTACAGATTTTATTAATAAGTCGCGTCAATTTTTTTACTACTGGGCCAAACTTACAATAAATTTCTTAAATTTCGTTTTTTTAATTTTTTTTAACGTGCAATGTCGTCTTAAATTTAGAAGTTCAAATATATTCATTTGATTAATTTTGGAAAGAAATATTTTCTACGATTTTCAAAGAAAATCTATTTTTAGTTTAAAATCAGAAAAAATACCTTCACTAGCAGACTTAAAATATTTTTCACAAAATTTAGAAGTCCTTTGTAAATAGGTTGGTTGCTTTAATACATTTTTTGATAAGAAAATATTGCTCACAAATGTCTTAATGTTCTCATTTATTTTAACGTTTTTGCCGAATTGAAGGGACTGCTAACTTTTTGTATTTTGAAAACAAAAACATTTATTCAAATTAAAAAAGATTTTTAAAAAAGTATCTAAACTTGCACTTAGGCTCAAAAAAGAGTATCCATCAATTTTTGATGAAAAAAGTATCCAATTGGATCCAATTGTTGCCAAACGGCAACACTGATCACCAATAGTCTTCTGTGATTTCTGCAGTACATCTACTTTGATTAGCTTATACCAACACCTTCTGTTTCATCAAAACAAAATTATTATGTTGTGCGCCGCCTTTCAAAGCAATGTTTTTCTACTACTTGGCAAAAAGCAAAGGTTCGAAAAAACGACTGCATTGTTTCTGAAAAAATTTGTTTGTGGTGCTCTTCGTTTAATTCTATATCAGGAATCAATAGATTGCTACGCTCTAACAGTTCGCTGGTAAGGCCATAGAAGGCGTGAAGAAGGTTTTATTTTTTAAAAACTTATTATTGTATGTGTAAGATAATAACAAACTTGTTTTCTTCTTTACATGAAGAAATTATTTATTTTATTTTAGAATTATTAAAAAATATAGTAATTAAAATATGAAATCATTTATTTTTTACACGTACTTATGTATAAACCAGAGAAAAGAATTCTTAACTTTGTAGCATTTTATCTGGCGACTATATTAAATCTGCCAAATTTTGAAACTGCTCTGTTCGGACTTCAGATTAAAAAACCTCAAGATTTTATTAAACCCGCATCCATCGTTTGCATCAAATTGATGCAAATTTCTTTTTCACATTAATTTATTAAGAACAAATATACATATTTCGATTTAAATTTTTTGCTACCCTTCTAAAATAGCAAAATAAAGAAGGGAGAAGTTTTACAGTCAATGAGAGTTTACAAATAGCGCGCTACAAAAATTAACGCAAAAGTACCGTTATGCATCATATTGATGCAGTCGCGGTAGTAGGTATGTATTAGCATGTTTTTGCTATGTTGTTCATTCTGTGCAGTCCAATATAATTTTGTCATTGTTGACAGTCATTTATTTGGTTATTTTAAGGTAAATTTCTTTTGGAAAAGTAATGGTATTAAAAATGGCTACCAGTGGCTAACCGGCGATATCTAAAATCTTGATTCGTCCTCAGATATTGAAAGTGATATGGGATATGATAAGATATGATATGATATGAGTGATACGATGATGAAAATTATGTTCCAAACAAAAACGACAACATTAAATGTGAAAGTGGGATTAGTGATAATGATGTTTTTCCAAACCAAGCGGCAAGGGAAGAATCAATTTGTCGACCTTCTTCATGGCTTTTATAAAAATACAGTATTCGAGAGATGATATACCACAAAATATTAGACGAAGTGCACCTTCGCAAATGTTGATAATATTCTTATTGTTATTGATATAAAAAAAAACTCAAAAATAGATACGTGACTCTTCTTAGTACAATACATACTAGAAAACAAATTCCGAATACTCCTGAAAAAACTCGAAATAATTCATTACTATAACGAAACAAAAGGTGAAGTTGACGTTTTGAACGAAAGAGTTGGCACTTATCGCCAATTAAAGTCAATTCTTCTGTTGTTTTAACTGAATTTTATCCCTTATGGAAGAAAAAATAGGAAAAATATCGTAGTCGTTTTTTATAGTTACTATTGCTGAATCATTGATGATACCATACAATGACTCAAATATTGCAAAAATTTCTAAAATCAAATAATAGATCGTTGTCATATAAGAATAACTTGTGATAACATGAAGAATAACTTGTCTAGTATAAACTGGAATTCTATTCTAAATATTAATACAAAAAGTTTATCTTCTCAGAGTCTTGATGATGCGGTATATGCGTTTAATAGAACGCTCAATGATTGTTTTCTTAAGGCTGTTCCGCAAAGGAAAGCCTCTTTGACATCGGATCCGGTATGGTATATAAATGAATTAAGAAAAATGAGAAACTTGAAATCTAAATACTATAAAAAATATCAAAAAACACATAAAATATGCGATTTTGGATGCTATACCTCGATTAAATACAGTTACCAACAGTTATGCAAACAATCCTATAATATCTACTTAACAAAAGTAAAATTAAACATCAAATCTGATGCTAAATCCTTCTGGAACTTTGTTAACACAAAACGTAATATTGATTCCTATCCTTCTTTTATGAAGTATAATTCTGTTGAGTCTGATAATGATAATAGTATTTGCAATCTTTTTGCTGACTTTTTCAAGACGACTTCATCGTCCTATGATTATTTAAGTTATTCTTTCAATATTCAATCTGGGGATATTTATTTCCCAATAATTGGCACAAACACAGTCTTATCATTTTTAAAAAATATTAAATCATCATGTAAAAGTGGTCCTGATAACATACCTTCACGTATATTAAAATACTGCTGTGAAGAATTAGTAACTCCAATCTCTTTACTATTTATTTCATCATTAAAATCCTGCTATTTTCCTGCACCCTGGAAGCATTCATTTATCATTCCGCTGCATAAATCCGGAAATAGGTCTTTAATTGATAACTACCGGGGCATCGCAAAATTAAGCGCTTTGCCTAAACTTTTAGAGGCAATTGTTGCATCAAGACTATCGCATAGCGTTAAATCTTTAATGTCTCCTTTCCAACATGGATTCCTTTCTGGAAAATCCACTGTTACTAACCTTCTCGAATTTACATCAAAAACTATAGAAAACTTTGGAAAAGGCATGCAGACTGATGTTATTTACACGGATTTTAGCAAAGCTTTTGACGTTGTAAATCACAAACAATTGATCAGAAAATTACATCTTGTTGGATTTCCTATACCGTTGGTAAAGTGGATTGAATCTTACTTAAGCAATAGAATACAATCTGTTCTTTTTAAGCTCAAGAAATCATTTGAGTTTTCTGTTACTTCAGGAGTACCTCAAGGAAGTCATCTTGGGCCCCTTCTGTTTCTACTTTTTATAAACGATTTGCCATCTGTCATAATGCATTCTAGCATCTTAATGTTTGCTGACGACGTCAAACTCTTCCTTTCTTTTAAAAATGATAATGGCGCTGTATTTCTGCAAGCCGACATTGATCATCTTCATAACTGGTGCAAAACGAACCGTATGAACCTCAACATGAAGAAATGCAAGCATATGTCTTTCTCGCGCAAACCACCAATTTAATGTACCTTCAAAATTTGTGGTTATCCATTGGAGTTCTTAGATATTTTCAATGATCTTGGAGTTACAATGGATCCTAAACTACGCTTTAATATTCATGTAAATAGTACTTTAGGATTTATAAAACGTTGGGCAAAAGAGTTTAATGATCCATTCATAACGAAAACCTTATTCATTTCTCTAGTGCGGCCTATCTTAGAATACGCTTCAGTTGTTTGGTGCCCACGATACGGTTGTTACATAGACGACATTGAATCAGTGCAGAAACAATTTCTTTTGTTTTGCTTAAGCTATCTTTATTGTAATACTGATTTTCACTTACCATCTAATGAATATCGGTTGCAACTCTTAAATCTTCCTACTTTAAAAAATCGGAGAATTATGATAAATGCTTGTTGGATTACAAAACTTTTACATGGATATGTCAACAGTCCATATTTATTGAGTAAAGTATATTTTAATGTTCCTCTTCGTCCTAGAAGATCTTTTGAGTTACTCCACATGAACTTTTGTAGAACTAATTATTTGCAAAATGAACCTTTTAGAAGCGCTTGCGGTGATTTTAATTTTGTATCTGATGTTATATCCTTATTTGATTGATTTTAATTTTGTATCTGATGTTATATCCTTAAGTGAATCCATGGACTCAATCAAACATAAAATTATAGATTACCTGCAGTACCGTCGTTGATTATGTAAAGTTCTTTCAAACAAATATCTGATGCATCTGGTGATTTGTAAACACATTAATATAACAATCTAAATGGATAAATGGACCTAAGCGTAAAATGGAAAATTTTGGTGAATAAACATCTAAATAATCTGAATATCTTCATGATGATTGTAACTACACTTGTCGACGGTATCGTGGTGTCTTGGGTCTTTTTACCTCTTAAAACACTACGTTAGATCGATTTGTAATATATTAATATGAGTGGCCGATAAGACCTAGTTTGTCTTGGTGCCTGCGTACTCAACTGGTTTTCTTTATTTTATGAAAATTGGTTTGGTGAAGTTGACCTAGTTTGTCGAGTAACCACCCTGTAAGCCTGAACCTCACCGGCTTCAGGAAGACAGAACGATATATGTTATATATTTACCTATTGGAGTGGTGTTTTATTGGGTATGAGACCTTGTTTGTCACACGACTCTGCCGGATACAAAAATTGTTGCTAGCTTGACCTTGTCTGTCTTGAAAACGCAACCCTGCTTTGCTGTCTGATATAACCGATTTTGACTTAACTTTTTTTTTGTTAGTTTTTATACTTTAAAAAAATTATATACTTTAAGCAATTTATTAAAACTTTTTAGTTTGTTAATAATATATGATTTCAATCAAAATCATACTTTTTATTTTTAAATTGTATAAATATCTTATTTTATAATTTTAAATTTGCTACAAAACCTGTTAAGGCTTAGCAATCAAGTAAATAAATAAATAAATAAATAAATATTTGCAAATAAAAAATAACTTTAACTTCTTCAGTAATCGTAACAACTGCCAAAAATTTGTATGTTTTAATCACCACTACATAATTTGTGAATATTGAGCTAGCAAATTTGTATAGAATTCGGATCAACTGTTTTTTACTATAACATTAATTACTGTTGACCATAAATAATTAAAAAATACAATATAAATAAAAAATTTATATATATGTATTAGGGCGGGTCGATTTATTTTTCGACAATTTCCCTATGATTTCCGTATTCTATGAGTTATTCCATGAAAATTTGCCAAAGAAACCATACCTCTATCGTTAAAATCGAGTCCCCTACTTTTTGTTGGTAAATTTTTTCCCAAATTGACGTTCGTATGAAATATTACCTACACGTTCACATCCATAACTCAAAAACTATCGATCGGGTTTAATCGCCAGTAAGCGCGTTGGAAAGGTGAGCTCATTTTGATCAATTTACAAAAAAAAATCTCCAACATTGGTCCAACGGTTCAAAAGTTACGGTCATTTTTGTCCAAATTTTGGAGCATTTTTCCATTTTTTTCATGATTTTGTCCAAGAATATTACTTTCATGGCCATTTTTTTGGCTCAATTTTTTTGACTTACGAAGCTTACGAACCTTACGTTACGACTGTACTGCTTTGCGCTTTACATTATTGGTTATGTTTGTTTATTTCTTTTTGTTTTTAGTTTCTTTATAGACTTCTTTATTTTTCTATATTTTTTTTTGATAATAGGTTGATAGATACTTTATTATCTCTTAATTTGAATTTTTGTAGAAAAAAAAAATAAAAAGGGAAAAAAAATCAAAAAGTTGGTTTTATGTGTTATTTTGTTTTAGCAATATCGCATGAATTAATCAACCGAATTCGATAAATTTGGGCTTAAACTCTTCGTTTTGAATTGTAAATTGAATTAAATAATGGATTGAGCCCAAAAAATGGCCATGAAAGTAATATTCTTGGACAAATTCATGAAAAAAATGGAAAAATGGTCCAAAATTTGGACAAAAATGCCCGTAACTTTTGAACTTTTTACCAACAAAAAGTAGGGGACTCGATTTTAACGATAGAGGTATGGTTCCTTCGGCAAATTTTCATGGAATAACCCATAGAATACGGAAATCATAGGGAAATTGGTGAATTTTTTCACTCCCTACAAATCGACCCGCCCTAATATTTATATATATATATATAATAAATAAATAATAAATAAAAAAAATAAAAAAATAATTACAAACGTTCCAATGATTTATATCGCTTTTTCGTATCTACATCAAATTGATACACAAAGTACTTTTCGTTTCTACAAATTTCCGATGGATGCGGGTTAAAGCAGATTGTAAGAACTTTTCACTCAGTTGATATTTTTGATTTGCCTGAAATAGAGCGACAATTAATATTTAATGCACTTAAATTTCAACTAAGTTTTTCTTGTATATAATGAAAAATTAAATGTTTGTTATAGCAATAAAGCAAATCAAACATATGAAGTGATCATAGCGCGAGCAAAGCAGCGGAGGGTTAAAATTAAACTTTAATTATTACCAATTATCAATTCGAAATTGATCAGAGCATGTGTTTATATTAAAGCAGGTGCAATTAATGGTACTTTTGACCGTGAACCTTATCGCTTCCACCAATTTTGCTGTTTAGCAATTAAATTTTGAGCCTGCATTGATTTACAATTATTTTTTTTTTGTTGAGATTAAAATTAAACGATACCCATTTGATTAATAAAAAAAAAAAAAAAAAAATAACAAAAAGAAAACCGAATCTATTCATAGTTGTTATTGCAATATTTATGTGCATTTGCGCATATTTTTCACTATTTAGCTAAAATTTACATACATTATTAATACAATTAACAAAATGAGGCAATTCTTGTAAAAAACTGTTTAGACATTTGCATGTTGAGTAAAACTTTTAACGAAATTTGATCATAGTACTGCGCGAAGTTTACCTTTTTAGTTTGTAATTGGTACATATTTCCATTTTATAATCAAAATTGTAATAATTAAAATAAAACAAAAATATTTCAAACAAAAACTCAACACATACTATAATAAAACTTTTAATGGGCGAGTTTCAGCGTCTGCAAACAATTATTTCCATTTCGATGCATTCATGAAATCCCATCCAAGCCTCACATTCTGTAAGTTATAATCCAAACAAAAACTAAACTCAACACAGTACAGTACAGTACAGCAGAGCGCTCAGAGATAGAAAGATAGATAAAACGTCCTTCACTTACCTTGGGTTGTGGATTAGCATGGTTTAAAAAAATAAACAAAAAATATATACAAATAATCAAGTTTATTTTTACATCTTCTAAGCTACGCATTGAAACATTTAACAAGTACGCGCTGTACAGGTTTAATTGTCATGAATCGCAAAGATTTGTACGCAGATTAAACAAAAACAATAACAACAAAAACTATGTATCTGGCAAAGTTTTATTTCACTAGGCCAAAACGTGAAGCTGTAAATTACCAAGCCGGCAAGCTTAAACAATAAAGACATCCATCATTATTGTTTTTTTAGGCGATAGTATCTAGCTTGGCTTAACGCATTTGCTAAAGTATCTTTTTTAAGCACAACATATATTCTTGAGTTAAATTTGTTAGTTGTTTTAAGAAATTTTCACTTAATTTTTATAATGGTTAGCTAATATGACTCATTATATAGTTTGCTTTTTAATGCTTGATGGCGCAGCTGAGTCTGATGTGAGCTCTTAAGAACGACTCGGTGAAGACGCTATTAATGGCGTTCTCAACTTTAAAGCTGTGTCATTTGTGTATCTGATAGATTAAAAGTTGTTGACACAGTAATCGTATTTTTTCTGGTTATAGCAATTAAAATCCTTGGTTCGTCGGCTAAAGTCAAAATAATAGGAACTCAACAGTTTTGAACTTGTTCTTAATAAAAAAGATGTAAATCTGATATAAAAATATCTATGTATATGAGAAGTTTATATAGTAAGTTTTACTATCCCTTGTTTTGTTAAAAATGGTTCTTAAAGAATTTTGAGCAGCAAAATATTTTATTGAAACATTCATATACTATTTTCTGACAAAAGCGCAGCACAGTTGGAGTTGAGAAGGAAGATAAGGTATGGCAATCACAAATGCAGCGTGCCGCATATTTTTAATATACTAGTATCGCCTGTGTTCGAAATTTGACCAACTTTCTGAAATTTCAATCGCTTTACTCATTCTGAGGCATTGACATTGCCTTAAGCAAATGTTTAGTACTATGAAAAACTTAAGTTTCGAGAGAAAGCAACAGTTTCCGAGATATCGTCATAATTTTTATATCAAAAATTTTCAGAATTTACTATTTGTAAAATAAAAAATTAACCATAAAAAATGCTTATTGTAGGGTAGCCGTTAGAGATAGTAAAAAATGTTTTTTCTACATTGTATTAATATCTAAAATTTCCTCCTACGCCATGTTCTTCCAGTTCTTTTAGTTTAGGTTTTACTTTAGAAATATACTTTCAATACTCATATATCAGGTCAAAGGTCACATAACAATTCGGTGAACTTCTTCTCCCCACTCTAATTTATTTAAAAACTTATCAAAATCGGTTCAGAAAAACGGAAGAACTGTTTCTCCTACGCCTATTTTTATATATAACGACATGGCTTAAAACATAGATTTGTGTATATAACTTTGGGGTGGTTTAAAATATTTGAAAACTTTTTTCACAGAAATTATTTTTTAAGCTGTAGAACTTTCCAGAAAATATAAAAACGACGTTTTGAAAAATTTAATTTTCATCAAAAAACCATAGGGGTAGCTCATAATTTTCGATGATAGAAACTGTTTTTTGAATTATGTGTCAAAATGAAGCAATTTTTGCTAATAAATAATATGTCAGATGAAAGAATGTTGAATATTTTAGAGGTATTTTTAAAACCATATAAATCATTTAATTGGTAAGGCAACGGTAAATCTTTTCTTATTTCTCCAAAGTCAATTAATTGATCTTTCAGCCAAAGAAAATTTGATGAAAATCGATTGAAAAATGGCCAAGATATTTGCTAGCAAAATCAAAACTTGAAATTTCAATAGTTTTTTTCTCATTCTGAGGCGATGACCCTGCTTCAAGGAAATACGTTGTACTGAGAAAATCTACATTTCTTAAGATATCTCAATAGTTTTGGTATCATGTCTAAAATTCCTTTTTACATTATATTCTTCCATCTGTTACAGTTTAGCTTTTATTGAATAAAAGCTCTTTTTACGCACATATTTCAGTTCGAAGGTCACCAATCTAAAATGTAATCATATTCTGCAGCCAGATCTTTCATTTGATACCTCATTCACCATTCTACCTCTTCCTAGCCCTGAGATTCCTTACTAAAAATAATACAAACTTTCAACGTTAATATTTCGGGTCAGAGTTCATATATTTAAAATTTAAAATGATTCTGCAAATATAGGGTGCAGTACCTTTCGAATGATATAAGTTTCATTGCCTTTATTCTAAAATTAGTATCGAAAAAGTGTACGACAACATTTGATGTTTGCCTATTAATATATAAGATGATAAAATGTAATGCTGTGAGCAGAGGAGAATTTAAAACAGTGGGCGACCAATGCTTGAAAAAATATGCCACCCTTGCCGTGTTAACGTGCATGTGAATTGTGTCCTATGCGCATAGCGGTTTTCGGAACTTCGTTGGAATCTCGGCGATGTCTATATTCTAATATCAATAATTTATTTTTAGTAGCAGAATATTAGATAAAGTTGTATATTAGGCGTCAAAGTAAGGTAAGTAGTAAGTTGTTCAAAGTAGTTGTAAGTAGAGCTTCAAAAAACTTAATAGAATAAATCCTTATCCGCTGTTGGGACGAACTATGTCCCTGGAACTAAAAACAAAAAATCATAAGAAATCGGAAAACATATTGAAAGAAGGAAAAAAATGTGGTGCGATCAGGAACGAGCCTTACGCTTTTTCTTCATCTCCGAATGTAACTCAAAATAAAATCTGTATATTTTAATTTTTTTTTTGTTATTTTTTATTTCTTATAATTTTTCAGTGCAATTAATGTAATTTAACAGTTAAATCAAAAAATTTTATTTAATATTTGAAAAAAAAAACTATTGACAATTACGGTGTAAAATTCTTATTAGATATGAAAATAGGCAAACCGTTGCCAGCAATGTTTATTTCATGACGCATCAAGGCGTTGAGCATTGAACATTCATTATGTTCCCCGCATGGAGGCTGAATAGCCTGAAAAGTTGGATTGAAAACTGGACTTACTTAAGAGTAAAAAAAAAAACACATTTTTAGGGTCCACCCTAGGTCAAAAAATTTTTGAAATTTTTACATCAGATTCGAAATCAGCGACCAACTAACTCATCTATAAAGAGTATCAAACAAAAACATATTTTTAGGGTTTTAAAATCCTAACATAAGATTCGAAATCAGTGAGCCCTTAAAACTGCCAGCACATAAGCAAAGAGTATAAAGCAAAAGAACACATTAAAGGGTCCGACAAACGCATCTACACAGAGTATAAAGCCAAAAAAATGCATGTTAATGATTCACCCTAGGGTCAAAAACTTTTTGAATTTCTTACATCAGATTCGAAATCAGCGACCCCTTATACTGCTAGTACATATACAAAGTATAAAACAAAAAATATAGTTTTAGAGTCCACCCTAGTGTAAAATTCTAACATAAAATTCGAAATCAGCGATCAGCGTATCTACGAAGAGTATAAAAAAAACACATATTTAGGGTTCACCCTAGTAGCAAGTACAAATTTTTAAAATTCTGACATCAGATTCTGATGCAGCGACCACTAATGTGCACTGCCAATACATAGACAAAAAGTATAAAATAAAAAACACATTTTTAGAGTCCACCCTAGCGCCAAAAAAATTTTTTTTAAATTCTAACCACAGGTTACACTGTCATAAAAGTGTAATGTGAAGTGTCAATACGCCATCAAACTTCACGTTGGAAAAAGGTACCCAAACGGCCTCCATCGCACAGCACGTTCATGTCATTTAATATAAAAAAACCAAAAAAAAATTTATTAATTATTTTGGTTTTTTTTATTACTTGAATTACTTGAACCTATAATATCAATAAATAGTTGAAAAGTGCAAAAGTCTCGGACATGTGAATTTTTAGTAGCGTTTTTTCACATTTTTCGCTCCTTAAAGTGCTCTAAAAAACAACCAACCAATATTGTCTTAACTTATGCTTAGGATTCAATAAATTATTTCTACTTTAAAATAAAAAAGAAAAAGGTAAGCTAGTCTATGTAGTAGTTGCTTATATATCTTGGAGGCCAGATTTAAAAAAAAAGATTTTTCAGAAAACGCGTGCTTAGATTTGGTCAGCGATTTTTTCAAATGCGTTTATGAAAATATAGGTTCCTTTCGCATGCGATAACTTTTTTATGCAATCGATATCAGCAAAACCGCTTTGAAAACATATTCTGCATCTAAGCTATCAAAAAATTGAATAAAAATAATTGAGTTTTTAGGTCGAGTTTCATGAGAACCTACCCTTCATTGCAATAAAGATTCTCACGCATGATTTAAAACAAGCACACAAATAAAAATAGCATATCTCAGTGTGTCCAGAGTAGTATGCATACTCGAAACATGGATGCTGTATGCAAGCAGAAGTATGAAAAAGCATGCATTGTCATAAAAAAAAAACTAAAAATTATCTAAAATCGTCGCTGAAATGCTTGTTTTTCCGTTATTTTATGCTAGCAGTATGCGTGTTGTTTATACTCAGTAGCATGCATACTAAAATATGCATGCTGTATTGGTACTAAGGCATGAAGCCTGCATGCATAATAGTCTTGCTTACAAAATATGAACTCACATTGTTCGTTAAAACTTTAATGAGTGCATGTGTACATACTTTATTAACAAAATATAAATCAATATAACAGCAAAATAAAATTAAAAACAAAAATAAATAAGATGATTAATTAATGACAACAGCCATTTTTTATGACAATATTAATGATAATGTATGCATACAGTATTAATGGCAATGTATGCATGCAGTATTAATCGCAATGTATGCATTCAGCATTAATAATTATGCGGCTACACAGTACACATGCTCTTGTATGACATCGCCACGTAAAATGGGAATGAGCTTGCATTTATGCTGGCATGCATACAAAACATCAAACGTATGCGTACATCATCAAGGCTGTATACATGAATGTACTTACTGGGATGCATTTTAACGAAATTTCTACATATCTGAAACAGAGAGAGAGAGAGAGATAGAGAGAGAAAGAGAGAGAGAGAGCGAGAGAGAGAGAAAGAGAGTTGCGCACTCGCCTGCTAGTTTCCAGCAGCATTGTCAAAATGTGAAAATTTTATCAAAACTGTTAAATATTTTTTTCGATGTGAAAACGTGAAATTTAATTCCATTTTGGTAAATTTTTGCAGTGACGAAACAAAACAAAATTTTTTTTTAAAAAATGTTCCATCACTCTACGGTAAAGGATACACTGTTTTGTGTTACTTGCAAAACCGTATTAAAACTATCGGACTTTTTCAATGTTATCGAACTTGTTTGCTACGAAATAACAACACAGCTAAACTTAAATGGAAATTGCTACGATTTTCTAAATTTGGCCTAAAAAGCTACATGGATACTGTAGACTTTTGGGACAAAGTTGTTTCTTTAAAAATGGTATGGAAGAAAACTGTTATATATAACTAACAAATTTTGCTAAAAATTTTATGACACTTTCCACAGTTCAGCTGCTGCTGAAGGAAAATTTTCAGATTTTTCTTTAATAAAAACAAAACTAAGAAACCGACTCGATCTTAAAAACATAAATAATGTAATGATTACCAAAGTATTAATTAATTGTAAAAATAATCCGCACTTTTTGTGGTCAATATCTGTAAGAGCATTCATCTAGACAGACTTTAATTTACAAAAAGTGGAGCAGCTGTGTTCAAGCAATGTTTATTTTTCTTTTATTCCATATTTGGTAATTTTTTTATTAAATTTTATTTTGTTTTTAAATTATAATACATTTCAGTTAAAAACATAAAATAATAAGCGTTTCTGGATATTTAAAAATTTTAACCAGTCACTTTTGTGCGCTTTTAACCATCGATATGCAGTGAGTTGCCAAATTAATAGGGACAACCTTTAAATTGTGAATTTATCGTTATATTAATTAATCAAAAAATTACACAAATGTTAGTTTTTTGTAAATATAGTAAGAATCTAAGATTCAAAATATCATATTTGTATATAAAAATAAATTTATTGTTCTTGAAGCGTAAAGATATTTTAAGCAAACATAAAATGAGTTAGATTTATAGATTTTTAGCAATAACTGGCTCTGATAGATTTGTAGCGATAGCTTTTAATCGGAAAGAGATATTGGTATACATTTTCACATAAATAATGCTTGAAGCCTGACCGTTCTGTGAAAATTATAAAAACATTTTGAAGAATATGAACTTTGTCAAAAAAAAAAATGACGTGTAGCGTTGTTTGTTTATGACAGAAAAGGTAAAAAATTTTCGTTAAACTGGAACAACTTTTGCTAATAAATGCCATGTCATATGAAAGCTAGTTAAAAATGAAATTTATCCACCCACTATAGGGGAGAGGAAGGTAATATCGTACACCTAACTTTGTGCATAATTTTCTTTGAATCTATTCAATACAAGACAAAATTTTACATTTCAAGTCGTACTGTAATCAGTTTAGTTTTATATAAATAAAGCACGTTTAAATATTATCACTAATATAGTGGAAAAAAAAGAAATTATTAAATGTTGTTTGTACGAAATTACCCGATACTTGCGTCTAATTTCGTACATTGTTCGTTGAAACTCCGTACATAATAAGAAGGATCCATATAGTATGAATAAAGGTATTTTATATAAATACAAATAAAACAGCATTTTTAACAAATAGAATTTTAATCATGTTTTATTCACGTCACATTAACTCGCAGCGAAACTATGGCGCAGACTAGGGATGGCAATCCCGATCTTTTTTAAGACCCGAATATCCCGGGATTATTCGATTCGAATCCCGGGATTATTGAAAACAATTTTTTTAATATCTAATTTTTCTAAAATCTAATTAAATTTAAAATTTTTCGAACTACCATCACATATATCACCCTTTCAACGATCAACGATCGAACTTACAAGCGTTTAGGCGGAGCGGTGCTTCTTCTCTGCAGGTCTTATATGCAATAAATTAAGGTCTAAGTTAGGGGATAAAACCGTTAATACTTTAATTTCATAAAGATCGCATTTTGATCAAAAGATGGAATATTTTTACTAAGCTCTAAATAGAAAGAGCATTGTATTTATTTTTTACTTAAATGTATTGACTTTTTTATTTTAATTTGAATGTGCTATAGCATATAATTAAAGGAAGGTTTTAGGTCAAAGCGGTTAAAATTAAGGCATATTTTAGAAGATGTTTTCAAAAAAATTTTATTACATACACAAAAAATTTAATTTGCATGTTAATTTTACATCATCATGCTGATCGCCTGAAAATTAAATGTTTTCCGAAGAAAGACTCTTGAGTGCACATCTTTTACCAAAATGGAAAATTAAGAAAATTACGAAGCGTGGAAAAAAAGTGGAAAAAATTGACATTATATTTGACCATATTGTTGCGTGCAAAACCAAGAAAAATTTTCCAAAGACGCTCATTTTGGTAAAAAATGTGTAGAATTATAATAGGAACAGATTAAAATAAATTTTCATTGGTCGATTAGTTTGTTTTCAGTACACTCAGAAAAAAGTTTATCGGAATATGAGAAAAAAGGCACCATATTAAGTGAAAAATGGTATTGACATTGCTCCAGAGAATGCTTTTCTCTAAATGTGATCCCAAAAATTCACTAAAAATGACAAAAAGCTTCCGTGAAAATGAGAAATATTTTCTCATTAATAAAAGACACCTTCTCTTTAATAGAAAAATATTTCTTTATAATACGTTCAATAGTTTTCTTTATTGTGTAAATTTTCCCGAAAACAGAGAAATATTTTTTTTAATTTTAATAAATGTTTTCTTTAACTTGCGTTTATAGTTTCTCACAAAAAATAACACTTTCTTTAAAAGAAAGATATATTTTCTTAACATTGATACAACATATTTCTTTATATATTTCTTTATATATAGAATTATTGTTGTGGCATTGTTGTTCGGGACTCTTTAAAAATATTCCAGAAATTTATTCAGAAAAACGATTTTGTAAATGCCTCCAAAGAAACAGTAGTAATAAACATCACTTTGTGTAGCTATGTTAAGTAAAAAAATCTTTTGAAGGAATCGTCATAATATGCAGAATATGCAACACTTGCTTTTCACAACATTAATCAAATGCTCTCACGCTTTCTATTTTTTTCGTACCTCATTCAATATAAGAAAAATATATCGATTTTTGAGAAGAAGCCTTTTTAATTTTTGCGAAAGGATTTGGTGTTATTGAAGAAAATATTTCGCATAGTGAATTATTTATCAACAATAGAGAACATTTTTCATTTTCTATAAATTTTTCTCTATAAATGAGATTTTTTCAGTGAGAGAAAAATACTTATCATTATTAGAGACATGAAATATTTTCTTTTCCCACAAGAAAGAAAATATTTCTTCGAATATGTGAAAATTTATTATAATTGAAGTAAATTTTATTTGAAATAAAGAAAATTTCTATTATCAAAAATAGAGAAATTTTTTATCACAAAAAGATAGGTGTTTTTTTTCTGAATGTAGTGTAGCCAGTTTTTGAAAAAGTATGTTTCAAGAAAAAGCGTGCTTAAACTTATTCTTCTTAGTTAAATTTACTCTGGTGCGCCAGGTTTTAAGCGCTGTAGAATCTGTATAATAAGCGGAATTGATTTATTGAAGGATAGTTGAACAATAATCAATAATTTAATTTTAAGACAATTGCTGTTTAAATACTGATTTAAAATAATTTTATGTAAGCAGTTACTGCTAAAGCTTAGTATGCTGTAGAAACAAAAATTTTTAGGCATTTAATTCTACACGCAAAATTTTGTTGTAGACTCAACACTAACACATACTTACCATAAAGTGTTTATTGAATGTATTAGTTGAATGTTATTGTTGAATGTAAAGTTTCCACGCCAATTCAATGTACGGCCATATAAAAGGCAGCGAAATTTTGACATTTTAACTCTCCAATCATGGTTGTGAACTTGGCTGCATTGAACAATTTTTTCGGTTCAACAGCGTACTAACCAACGAAAAAAAATGTCGCTACCTTTTCGCTGTCAAAAACGCGATGCATTTCTTACGGAAGATTTTTTTTCGCTTCCACAGCATACTAAGCTTAAACCGAAAATATGTATTTGTGCATGTATTACAAAAACTATGTTTTAAATTACTGAAGATATATGATTGGTCAAATTTTATGTTTGGTTTTTTTTTTTGTTGAATTGGTACAAATTGTGCTTCTTTGTTATATCAATTTAATACAGAGTATGTTCCATAAAATAATAAAAGTGAATGTGTTGCACTTTTTGGCAAAAAAAAATAACGAAATAAAAACTTCTTGAATTTCGGGACGATCCTGGGATCCCGGGATTGTATTTTCAGATCCCGAATATCCCGGGATCGAAAAAACTTAAAAAATTGCCATCCCTAGCGCAGACTGATGAAATTACTTGCGAGGTTGCGTAAAACTACTAAAAGAATGGGTGTGATAAGGAAAAACATATGTTATTAGATTTTTTCCTTAGAAACGCTGCTGTACGAAATTGGCCGCTGTACGGTATAACCTCCTATCCCCTATATGTTTTTTGGCTTTAACATTGAAAGTTCCTACGCTTTAAGAATTATTAACAATTTATTTTTAAAAGTTTAACTTATTACTTAAAAGAATTTTTAAAACTTATTTTAAATAATTAGTTGTTTTATTTATCATATATGATAAACTTTTGTTTTGGATGTGAAATTTTTTTTCTTATATGTGAATTTTTTTTGGAAGTTTGGTAAAAATTTTTTTAGGCTGTGGCGACCCTGGTTTGCAGTAGGGATGATATTTGTAGTGGATAAGGACTTTTTTACCTACTTTTGATTTTAAAAAGTCCCCTACTCCTTTCGGTCCGAAAAAAAGTACTTTCGGATTTGATTAATCAAATTTTATTTAATTAGTTAATACAGCACATCAACGCATTTTGTAAATTTTGTGTGCCTCTTTTTTGCTATTGTTATATGTTTTGTTATAGCAATGTACCATTAAGTCTAAGTTGTATATTTTAAATATAACTATTAGACTGGGTCGATTTACAAACCTATGTTTTCTGGGCGATTTTCGGATCGGGCATGAAATGTTGTTAAAAAGAAGGAAGCGATATTGGAGCACATTACCCTATCACATCTTCAATTTTCTGAATTATTTCATTAGGAATTTTTAGATTTTTTTTGTATATTAACTTGCACAGCTAGAGCAAAACTGATGCCAGAAATGAAATCCTCGTACTCGATTCAACCTAAAACCAGTCTAACATGTATACGTTTTTATACAAAAATGTATCGTAAAAAAATTTCACAAAATTCAAGGTATAATATTTTTTAGAATTCGTGTCATTCATTAATATTTTTGATATTGATAATCCGAATTTAATTGAAATCTTTTTGCAGCTTCATTACAGATTTACACCAGAAATTAAAAAGACGTTGTGGTTCAGCCGTGATGGTCAAAAATACATTCGCCTAACGTTAAGATTATACCTTGAATTTTGTGAATTTTTTTCTTTAGGAACTTTTTACGGTAAATTTTTGTATGAAAACATATAAAAGTGAGACTGGTTTTTGGGTACGGGCACGAGAATATCATTTCTGGCATAATTTTTTTTCTAGCTGTGCACGTTTATATACAAAAAATTTTTGAAAAAATTTCCGAAAGAAAAAATTCACAAAATTGAAGATGTGATGAGTAAAGTGCACCCGTATTGCCCCCTTTTTTTTAAAAAAATACTTTTCATGCCGGTTCAGAAAATCGCCGAGGCAACATCAATTTTTTTACATCCATACAAATCGACCCAGCCGAATAACTATGATTAAGTTTATAAATCCATTAAAAATACAGATGGTTGGGTTAGGTTAAGGTATGACCTGCGGTTAAAAAAAATTTTTAACGATTTTTTTTCAAAAATATCTTCTAAAATCCTTCAAAAATAATGCCTTAAAATGATTTTTTAAAATTCGAACTATTTTTGGAGTTACAAAGCTATATATGTACATATATTCTCGAAATCACTTTTTCAAACTGGGGTGTCTTTTTTCTCGAGAACTAGAAGTCGGATGAAGATGCAGCGGAAAGCGTTTTGTAGGTATTCACGTCAGGCAGGTCCTCAACTAGGAAAATTGGGCTAACTCTACTACCGGGGGTGGGGTGGGGCAAAACCCCCCAAAAAATAGCTAATTTTAAATTTTTTTTAAAATCGCGCCATTTTGTTAATATTTTATATTTCGGAAATATCCTAGCTCAGGACCTGCCTGACGTGATAACCAAAATGCCACCCGCAGAATTTCGATACGACAACTGGTTATCAAGAAAAACAACACCCCGTTTGCCTTCACATTTTTACGTACATATTCTCATCGCTCTGGGAGGGGGGATAAAAAAAACATCGCAACATAAAATAGTACGGAAAAAGTTAGAAAATTACGTCTACTTTCACGTTAAGAAACCTCAAAGTTAATAAATTGAAATACAATTGAGGTACAGCGTTAAAAAACGTTATTTTTGTGGGCTTGAACCTCAGGTTATACCTTAAGGTGACGGCACGTGTTAAGACCACCCCACTTAGACCAAATTATTGGTCCGTAGTGATACCACAGAATGGAAGATGGAAGTAATCAAGTGAAACCTTAATGTTGGATGTTCCTAATGTGGTAGAAGTTATAGAAACATGTGATATTAAATCTAAGCCAAGTATTATGCCTTAACCTCTGTCAAATCAAGTTACTAAGCGTTCCTCTCCACAAACTTTTCCTATCACCACCAACTACAACTTTTCGTAGTAAATTGATGTGTCTTAAAGTTCTTTTGATTAGAAATAAATAAAGAAAGGTTATAGCGTAGGACCATGGCCCGGACAGGATTCGAATCAGGGACCCCTTAGCGACAGTCAAGCGCGCTACCACTAGACTATCGAGATCGCAAAAAAAAAGAACAGATGGTTGTTAAAGCTTCCTGGATTGTCAACTCTAATTTAAGCAAACCAGTCGCATTTACAGATATATTGACCGTGATAAATTTATCACGAGCAGATCTCCATCAGTATCCATGTATCGATTCTGTTCAATTGTTAAGCTATTAAGTATAAAATTTGCATTTATTTTCTCATATGTTCTTCAGTAACAAAACAAAAGCTTATTTACTCATATGAATAAAAAGTACTCTCGCGTCCAAAA
Organism: Dichetophora obliterata; assembly: GCA_963920525.1. Classification (NCBI taxonomy): domain Eukaryota; kingdom Metazoa; phylum Arthropoda; class Insecta; order Diptera; family Sciomyzidae; genus Dichetophora; species Dichetophora obliterata. Next base: position 114,792,287 of record OY986438.1, on the reverse strand, counting down.
AAGTCCTTTCTGAAGAGTAAAACAGTCCTTTCCAAAATTATCAAATATCATCACTGGCTTATAGTTTGCTCGATAGTCGCACGCATACACACAGCAATCTCACTGTTACGTGACGATTTCTACCAAAGCACACCGCGTAAAGGAATTTCGTTCTTAAACAAGAAATTAAAGTCATTATTTGAAACGACTTTGATAAATCTTAAACAAATATTTTTGATTTTCTTCCAATTTTTATAATATTTTTGTGCTCCTCTTCAGGGAAAAACTTTCATAATTACCACCAGGTTACTGGCTCCATAAAATATTTCTACTGCATTTTAATAAAACATTGTCATATATGGATTTTTGCGATTTTTTAAATATTAAAAAATTATAACTCTGGCTGCTTTTGTGCAATTCATTTCTAGAAAAAATAATTAAAAAATGAAATGCGTAACAGTCTTTTTTCAAATTCATACTCAAAAAAAGTTATAGCGATTTTTTCAGAAATAAAACTTTTTTCAAATCAGATTTTTAACTTTAGAATCACGTTTAAATATCAATATTTTTTCTGAAAATTTCACAGTTTACTTCTGTTTTGTAAAGGAACAGAACCCCGTCCCGTAATTCGTTACTTCCGAAAAAAAAGGGACCACTCTAATATTTACATGCGCATAAAAGAAACACATTATATGATAATTTGAGTCAATTTAACTTCAACGAATGCTAAATATCTAGTTAAACCGAGCTTAAATGTCCAATTTTGGTGAGTTTAGCTGGGTTTAATTTGACTTAGGTTTAAACTAATACTGCAAAACTGGCCCTTAGTGTAGAGGTGAGCAAATTTTCTACACTTTCAGCAACAGTAGGCAGAGTTTAAAGTCGGCTACTTTAAGAATTCGGGTAAGTAAATGGGGGTAAATAGGAAAACGGAACGGAAACTTATGAGATAATTAGGAGCATAGCTTTGTAAAAATCGTGAGAGCGAGAGTATGATGTTGTGAAAAGCAAGTGTTGCACAAGGTTTATTTATACGGTTGTGGCACATGAGAGAAATGCACTCTTTTTCCCGTATTTGCTCGAACTGTCACTGTGATTTTCTTTGTTTTAAGCATTAATTTTCTTCATTTCTTTTCAACCATTCTGCAGTTCTACCGAGCTCGCTCTCAAGTGCCACAACCTTATAAATGAGCCTTGGTGTTGCATATTTTGCATATTAAGAGGATTGTTCCTTCAAAATGATTTTTTTTTTAATTTAACCTTGACAATTTTTTTATAATTTATGTAATTAGCTAAAAATAAAAAAGATCGGGATTACACATAAAAATCTACATTCCTAGACACCAGAGCAATATTAGGACAACTCTTTCCACTTTTACCTTCTACTTTTTTTTCTTTTGCCATCACGGAATCAGAATTATACAGGTGCTAAAATGGTACAAAACTTTAATTAATCTTCTTGGTATTGATTAATTTTTGATATGAGTTCTGTACAGTAGAATTTTGGTTTTTGTTTTATTGTTGTCTTTATTCTCAAGGGTTAATTGATTAATTAATGATTAATTTTTGATATGAGTTCTGTACAATAGAATTTATGGTTTTTGTTTTATTGTTGTCTTTATTCTCAAGGGTCCGTCATGTTTCCATCGCACCCATTATATACAAATTTTAATCCGATGGTGAACATGTCTCATGCCCGTAAATAATTGACCCATTTTATTAGTTTTGAGCCCAAAAAGTCATATTTCTTATACAACAATGAAAATATTTCGATGTTTTTTTTTTACAATTTCTTTCTCATTTAAGACCAAAAATAAAAGTAATCCTCCAAATGTTGTGATTGAACTTCGTCTTCTCATCAACGGTGATTGGTAAAAATGGATGATACTCGAAAAATAAAAAAAAAATTTGCAAAAGAGGATAAAACGGAATTTCAGAAAAAAGTAGTGCTATTTTTAAACGGACCGCCATTAAATTTTAAAACTAAACTTTTGGTTGCCTTCAAAAATATTCTGCATTCATAATTAATTTTTCATTTGTTGATGAGAAACCCTGAATAAAAATATTATGATCTTTCGCCTTATTTTCTATAAAGCAACCTACTGATTTGCACTTACCTCAGCTGCTAAAAATCTTTGTGGCAGGGCTTTAGTACAACCAACACATCCTTATCCAAATTTTTGTGAACATGCTAGTTTTGGGTGATTTTTGAGCTCTGCTGAAAAACATACCTGGTGCGGCGTTTTTTTTTTGGCACGGGGTGTATTTGCTTGACTTTTGAAACTTTGATTTATAAATAATTACAAATCTTAAGAATGCTAACATTGTGATAAAAACTTGCTTTGTTAAAATTACTTGAGTTTATATTTTTTGAGCAATTAGCCGCAATAACAAACACTTTAACTAATGAAATGTAATTTGTAATTCATTACATTTGCAAGTATTATAAGAACAAAAGCTGATGAAATGACTTTGCCGCCATCTATTAATAACAATAACATTTTTTGTTGTAAATAAATACAACCACATAAGAACGATTTGCAGTAAACGAAAACAATCAACAAATGAGCATTTTGCAAACATACATTTTAAAGCTTAATCAAACTGTCAGACTCATTAAAGCCAAGATCAGGCTTTTCGCCGATTAATTTTGTTTTCTTGTTATAGTTATTTGTTCTCAAGGCTAGTTCTAAAGTCCATTCAGATCAAATAGTTTTCATAAATTAGTCCGTAGAAAGCACAAATATCGAGTCATTTCAAATAACTTAGTTGTCTTTGCTATATAAAATAATTTTGACTGTTTTGACCATTTTTTATTTAATGTTTCTGAAAATGCTTCTTTGCTTGTTTCTTTTATTATAATTACAATGTAAATTTTTTAATTTTATTTTACGTAAGAACAGTCACAAATGCTGATATACCAAGTACTAACAAATGTGTTGACTCACGGTTCTTATCCTTTAAATGAAAACGATTGAATATTTTTCAAAACTTTTGTCATTTTATTTTGTCATTTAATAGCTACAAATCATAGAACAACTTATTTCAAATGCCCTATTTACCTTCCAGCAAGACCGAAGTTTTATCTCATCGATAACAGTAAGCAGCTCATGCATGGGGAAATGTGCCTCTACTTGAACTAGTGCACGTTTTAGAGATTCGATATTGGAGTGTCGAGAAGACCCATGGCCTCTTAGACGGACCACAATTTCAAATCCAACGGGCTTTGGTCTGGGCTGCCATTTTTGTCTTGTGAGCTGGAGTTGAGTCTTGTTAAAAGATCTTCGCTTATTCTCGAATATTGTGTTGTTGAGGTGCTTCACAACGTTCTCTTAAACGTTCAATTGATTCACTTTCACAGAAGTTTCCACTCCTTTTTTTCAGTGCATCGAATGGGTACGAAAATGAAAAATGGGTACCAAATTATTATTGTTTTATAACCATTTTAGTACATGGGCGACCGAGCTAAGCTCGGCTTCCCGCCAAATTCCATATATTTAATTTTTTTTTAAATTTTGATTGCATTTATATCGATAAAACAAAACTGTAATCAGGAATTTTCTGAACAACATTTTATCGGCCAAACACCCCAATGTGGGCTGCTAAATGCTTTCTGCGCTACCACACATAAGAAAAGAAAAATTAAACGGAAAGCAATACAAATTATTTGCGTGAAAACACGGAGAAAACGAATTTTTTCAGAAATGAGACCTTTAAGATCGATTTTTCGTCCGCCTAACCTCTATATTGAAAAATTCATCGCAATTGTTTGGGATATAAATTTTCCTAACGTCCTAACTAGGGATGCCAGCAGTTATTCCAATCCCGGGATTTTTAGAATCGAACTTCGGGTGTGAACACTTTACGGGATGCACCGATTTGGGCAGCTAAAAGTCAATTTTATAAAGCAAAGGTTTGATAGAAAAAAAAAATAATGTTTTAGAAAATAAGAAAATGTAAATGAAATATTCTCTAAACTATGCACCACTATTAATTGCCAAAACCGAAATATAAAAAAACATTTTTCGTATTAAGAGCAAAAACAACACAATTAGAACTGATGCTGGCATAATCGTCAAACTTCAAAGCACAGCTGATAAAGCAGCTATCCTCAAGGCAGCGGCTAACTTTCGAAAACTCTCTTACTTACTCACGCTGGCTTCGACTCTAATGCTCCTATTTACATAAACGAATGCTTGACCAAAACAAAAAAACAAATTCTCAATGCTGCGGTTAATCTCAAGAGGAGTAAGCAATTGTGGGCCGTATACACTATGCTATTGTGTGTTCGTCAAGCGCCAACAGGGAGATAATCCAATTGAGGTGACCACTATTAATATGTTAAATAATTTACATAGCGATGCTAACATGCAACGATTTTTTCATGATCCAGATATTGTCCATTAGAATGCTCTTAACTATTTTTTGTAAAGATCATATAGTTTTATCTTATTTAGTGACTATGTTTATTTATGTACAGGGATGCCAGGTCGATAACTTTTGTTTGGTGTTTATTAATACCTTCGATTGCGTTGCTAGGTCCTTTTTAAATATTTTAATTGATGGTTCTGAATTTTAACAATCGTAGGAATTCCAGTGAAAACACCCAAACTATGTTGAAGATCTTCGGTAAACAAAAGCAGGGTTTAAATATCTGTCATTTCAATGCGCAAAGTCTCTATTGCAAGATAGATGAGTTTAGACAAATATTTGAAAATTCGGATGTGGATATCGTATGCATCTCCGAAACATGGTTCAGACATGACCTGCCTGACTCATTCATTGCTTTACGGGGATATCGAGTTTTTCGCTCTGATCGTAAAAGTCACGGAGGTGGGGTTGCCATCTTTATCAAGACAAACATTAATTGCAAGGTTATCCTAAAAAATGATGAAAATTCTACTATGGAATACTTATTCTTAGAAATAGTAATAAATAATCAAAAATCTCTGATAGGTGCAGCTTATAGGCCTAATAGACGGATTGATGTGGCCCCACTTGTTGATCTAATCGAAGCTGTTTCTATCAAGTACGCAAAAGTTATAATAGCAGGAGATTTAAATAGTGATCTGCTCACTGACAACACCATAAAAAGTAAGTTTCACGGTCTTGGACTCTTCGCAGTAAATGTGTCAGTTGCAACACACTTTACTTCTACCTCCAGCACGCTTTTAGATGTTTTTTTTGTAAGTGACAAAAGCCATGTTTTGTTTTATAATCAAATTTCCGTACCTCAATTTTCTTATCATGACTTAATTTACTTGACTTTAGATCTTTTTCAACATTCCGTAGACTCTATAACGACATATCGAGACTTTAAAAACATACAATTTCAACTTCTTAACGCAGATATTGACAGAACTGATTGGCAAAGAATATTTTGTATGACATCAGTAGATGACCAAGTAGATTTTTTAAACGATACTCTATTGGTTCTTTTTGAAAGGCATGTACCCTTAAAAACAATACTTATAAAAAATTCAAGTCAGCCATGGTTTAATCACGATGTTGGTTCCCTTATCGAAAAACGTAATAAAGCTTACTCTAAATGGAAAAGATATAAGACGTCAGCACACTTTGAGGCATTTTCAAATTTGCGCAAACAAGTTGTTAGTGCTATAAGACGAGCAAAATCCCAGTACTTCTTCGAAAAATTTTCAAGAGCAGCTAATAGTAAGGCTACTTGGCGAACTAAATAAGCTTAAATAAAACTTGAACCGACAAATTAAATGCTGACCTCAATATCCTCAATAATAATTTTGTAGGAAACCAAAACTGTAATAATATAGAGATAACAAGGCAACCCATCTGTGATATAATCGAGTCTAACATGAATTTTTTCCGTGATAACCCCCTTCAAAGTGCAATATCTACAACATCTAGTTTTAGTTTTATATGTGTTACTGAAAGTGATGTGCTCTCTAGTCTGATTTATGTAAAATCCAACTCGACAGGCATTGACGGTATTACTCCTAAGTTCCTTAAATTGTTTTTACCTAAACTTGTACCTGTTATTACACATATTTTCAATACAATCTTTACTAAATCAGTGTTTCCAAAGAAGTGGAAATTAGCCAAGATAATTCCAATTCCAAAATCAGGCGATGAATTTCGGCCTATAGCTATCTTACCCTTTCTTTCAGAAGCATTCGAAAACCTTGTTTACAAGCAAATGAATTCTTATGTTACCACCAATCGTCTACTTACGGACAGACAGTCTGGATTTAGACCAAAACGTAGTTGTACAACAGCAATTACAGATGTGTCTGAAACTATTCGCCAAAATATTGAAGCAAACAAACCTACTTTCCTGGTTCTTTTAGATTGCTCAAAAGCTTTCAATTCTATTAATCATTTAATATTTTGCCATAAGCTCAAAAATTGGTACGGTTTTTCTCCAACAGCAATAAAATTGATTTGGTTATATCTGTATGATCGTTTCCAATGTGTTTGTTCTGGTGATTTGTACTCAGACTTTATTCGAGTAAATAAAGGTGTTCCCCAGGGGTCAGTTCTGGGACCCTTTTTGTTTTCCATTTACGTAAATGATTTTCCGTTAATCCCGAATCAATGTTTCACACATATGTACGCTGATGATATACAGCTTTACGTTTCATGTGATAAAACTGATCTTTGTAGTGGTGTGAGTATCCTTAATCAAGAACTCCAGCGAATCGGTAACTGGGCCGCAGAAAATGACCTTGAAATTAATCCAAGAAAATCTAAGTGTTTGTTGATCTATAAAAAACCTATCAACTATAATTGTCTTCCTGATATAGTAATTAACGACTCGATTATTGAATATGTGTGTAAGGCTAAGAACTTGGGTTTTATTTTTAATAATACCTTGACATGGAACGAACACATCACCAGTTCCTCAGGTAAGGTAAATGTTATGTTACGCAGTTTATGGCCTACCCAATACCTTACGCCATTGAGAATTAGACTGCTTATAGCAAAAACATACTTAATACCAATTCTCTTGTATGGCTGTGAAGTATTTGCAAACGCTGATTCTGTCCATAAGCAAAAATAAAAAGTAACATATAATAATATCGCTCGGTATGTATACAGTCTGAGTAGGTTTGATCATGTCTCGGAATATGCTTACCAAATGAACAACACCACCTTTGATAACCTTTTCAAGATAAAAGTCCTACAGTTTGTCCACAAATTAATATTTTCCGCTGAACCTATCTATCTTTTCGAGAGACTTCGATTTACACAATCGCGCCGTAATAATAATATTGTATTAGCTAGACACTCCTGACTTGTCTCAGAAAGACAATTCTTCATATATAGTGCACGTCTTTGGAATTACTTAGATCATAACACACAACAAATTAGCAACGCTGTCAATTTTAAAAAGAAACTATTATCGTCCCTTAATTAGCTTAACATGTCATCCATTAGATATAAGTCCTTTTAAAGTATTCAATCAGATTTCATATTTATTTGTTATAATTTTGTATGTTTTCGATTTTTTATTGTAATAAGCTCTTCATGTTAGTTTTAAGTTTTCGTATATTAAATATAAGTGTTTCGTATATTAAATATTTACTGCCATATTTCCTTTCTTAATGATTAGTGCTAGTTAAGAGATATTATATCTTGTAACACTAAGAACTGCAAATAATAACTAAATAAATAAATTAATAAATAAATAAGAAAGTATTTATGTATAAAATAATTTTGCCTGCCAAAATCGGTCAAATACTCCAATGTGCGCTGCTAAACGAATGTTTTTCTTAGAAATGAGACCTTGTGCTTGGGCCGTTTTTGAGCAAGAATGATAGAATAAGAGATTACGCTTTGCGCAGGTCCGTTACTTCTGCTAATCGAGTTTGACAGCCATCTGTTCAGTTGACTACGTCACAATATTTTATTTCTTTGAGAAACGTACTGCGATCGGTTGTGTTTTATTTAATTGTGTATGTATCGAAGTATATTTGCGAGTTTTTAACTTAAAATTTAAAAAATAAAGTGTGCAGCTGCTAATTGTGGCAACAATAGCAAACAAATATTTTTCAGAAACCTGATGTTTGCAATAAATACAAAAATTAAACCAAGAAATTGTAGAAAACGCACACAAACGAAAACAAAAATACAAAAATATATTAACTTAACAAAATTTGTTTCATTATTTAAAAACTTGGAACTATCATTTATTTGTCCTTTCAATTCACAGGTAAATTAATGGAAATAAAATATCTGGGAATGTTTAAACTACATCAATTAAACACGTAATGAACATTTTTATAAAATCCAAGTCGAAAAATAATGCTCACTAAAGTTGGTTTCTCAGAGAAATTTTTTTTTACTAAGCTGCTTACTGGCTGTAATAAAATAATAGTAAAAATAATGTTTGCAAAGGAGTATTTAATAAATTTACCTTCATCTCGTTCCAATAAATTGCTTCTTAATTCTTTTATTTTAATTATACAAACTGAAATGTATGCAACTTTCATTTCTGTGTGGAAATCGTATGCAAAGTGAACGCTCTCCAAAACAGCATTGATATTATGACGTACATGCGCAGAACGACAATTTTGTTGTACTCATTTTCTTGTCTTCGGCGCAATCTTTGTATTCTATCATTCTTGGTTTTCGAGAACTCGCTTACAAACAAACAAACAAACAAATATTGCTCTTTTGATAGCATAAGATGTAGATATGTAAAGTTTAAAAGGTTTTATTAAACAGGTTTGACATCACTGTACAAAGCCCTTTCCCCTTTTTGTTGCATTCTTAAACATTCGAATGACAAATATATGTTTGTTGTTCTAGTGCTATTGTTTTTTTTATCTTATGTTTAGATTGCTCTCCTTTTGTTAATTTAATTTTTTCATAAAAAAATAAACACTCACTGAAACTTGTTAGACCCTACTTCAACAAATTTATTTTCATGTTGAACTAACTGTAAAAATACTAATTATAAATTTTAAGTCGCATTTGGTGTCTTTTATAGCAGAACAAATCGGGAAGCACTTATTTCCTTAAAATAAGCAGCGTATAAATGCTATTTTTGGCTCTGGTCGGATGTATGTTCCTTAAAATTAATTCAATTTAAGGATGTAGACTGGTGTTCGAGTTTCAAAAATATTTTATAAATTAGTTATTTCGAAAGTAAAATATATTGAAGATAAACTGTAAAAATTTCAGACCAAAAAATTAAAATATTAACGAAGTTTTAGCACATAGTCGAGAGCGCCTCATTAAGTAGCGCTGTATGTTGAGCACTTTTTGATCGGACTGGGTGTTTAAGAAAATTGTATTGAAAAGATTGGGCTGAAATTTTGATACGTTTTTCTATAAGTTAATGGCTCTCGCAGGTAGAATAAAAGTCTATTTTGAATAATTTTTTTTTCTATTTCTTACTCCGATTAAAAAAAAAAAGGCGATATCTTAAAATTTCTGTTTAGAAGTCAACCATTTTAACAAAAATAATTTTAAAAAAAAATGTTACTACCTGCCTGAGTAAGAAGCTTACGGACAGTGTTGGGCAATAATAACTCAAAACAAAAATAAAAATAACAAATGAATTTTGATCATTTAAAAGTAAGAATAACAAATATTTGATTGAATTTTTATTTTTGAGTGATGAATAAATAATTTTTATTCGTTTTTTTATTCATTTTTAAAAAATTTTTAAAAAATTTATAAATAAATTTAATATTTAACAGAGAACAAGTTATTCTTTAGAGTTTGAACTTTAGTTTAACAACCAATAAAATACAATATGGTTCAAGTTTGATTATAGAATTACTCTTCTTTTTTAAATAAGCTGTCCGATATTTTTTGAAAATAGACCGATTGACCATAGTTACCGATGATTGTATTGTTGACTAAATTTTATTTAAGTTTTTCTAACCACAGAATATTTAAATAGACAACCCAGAGTTGTGTCAGCGTCCACACCGTTATTTTAGTATCTTTAATAACCAAATTTTAATTTAAGAACTTGTATATAAGATAAAACCACTTGTTACCTCGAGTTCAAGTTCTTTAGTGGCTAAGAAATCGAAAAACTCATCGTTGTTACGACTTTCTAAGCTTAAAGATGTGATTAAGAGCTTGTTGGCCATAACGTCGTTTCAAATGGGAAATAAAATTTAAGGAAGAATTCCAAGCTCCTAAACTAAAAGAGACTCGTACTTAACACAAGAAGCACTCACGTTGTGGCCATCATCTTCTTTACATATATTTAAAATTGAACATTTAAAATTATTGTCCTACAACATTCTCATTCACTGTTCCAGACGATATCCTGACTTGATAGCTAAAGGTCTATTGATATGGTGGAAGAAAAAAAACTTGATAGATGCCGCTCACTTGACGAGGAACTTGATAGATGGCCGATATTTGATTTTCACAATATTTCGAAATAGGTTATTCCATTTTTTTTATTTTTATTTAAACACAAATTCAAATAATGAATAACGAATGAAAGTTTTGATTACATTATTTGAAATTCTATTGGCGGCCGTAGCCTAGTGGGTAGAGTGCGTGGCCCCTAAGCTAAAGAAGCCTTTCCAAGGGTTGAAATGGCCAGTCTATTTTTTATATATTTGAAATTCAAATGAAAAATAAAATAAAAAAAACTTGATACTGAGTTATGATTGAAAAAATAAAGAATAAATATTACTTGTTATTCGTAATTTGAATAATTTTTTATTGAATAATGCTCTACACTGCCTACAGAGCAATTATATATTTAAATATACTTTTTCAAATGACTTCAAGTGCCGTAATCATCCGGGCCGGAAACACATCTCTTCTTTAGGTGTCCAATTTGAACGTAAAAAATACTTGAAAATGTCGTGAAATCAAAAGGTTTTTTTCTGTAAACGACTGCTCAAAATATTGAAAAATATAAGAAATGTAGTATTGAACAGAGCAAAAATACAATTTTTATGCAATACAATATAACTTAATGTAATGGCAACATAAAAACTGCTGATGTGTTGTTTGTGGCGTCAAAATTAACAACTCCAAGTTTTTCTTAAGATACAGAAGTCAGTTTTATTAATAAAGATAGTTGATAAAACTATTTATATAGTTTAGTCAAATTTTTTTAGACATTACTTTTGACTGGAAATAGATATAAGTATAATTTTTCACATACATTTTTTTTTGAGAATTTAATATTTTGTAAAACAAGATATAAAAACAACATTTTAGAAAAAATCAAATTCGACAAAAAACTATAGAGGGCACTCTTATTGTTATGATGATAAAAAATTTTAAGCAATTTTTGCGCAAAACTGGAAAAATATTTGCAAATAAATACTATCTCATATGAAAGGTAGTCAAAAATGCAATTTTAAGTTCTTTACATTTTTACCACAAAACCGACTTTTGAGTCATTTATTGAGTAACAAGTCAATACTTTGGATCTATTTGAAAAAAAAGATTAAAAATATAAGCACTGTTTAAATGGTTCTGTTGAAACTATTTTTGTTTAGGGCTTTTAAAAAACTTTTGAACAAAAACCTTTTATTGAAATATATTTAAAAACAGCGGAGATATTCACATCGAAATTTAAAACTCTCTATTGGACCGTCTCGCCTTATAGGCAAAAAACGTCACCGCACACCAGCTAATCTGAAGCATTATTGAAAAAAGTTTCGAAATAAATTTTTTTTGCCGAACGTAGGGGTCGCGCATTGACATATTTCTTCATAACTTCGGTATTTACCGACCGATCTGAAAAAATTATATGTCTATATTTTTGCCTTTTAGAGACAAATTTCTATGTTTATATTTTTAAAGACTAATTTTTTGTTTTTAGGACTCATTAACCTCAGCTGACCCCTTATAGTATTGATCCACCAAACCTCGGTTTCTACTATCTTAAGGTACCATTTTGATTTCAAAATTTGCCCGAAAAAATTCAATGCACTTTTACTAAAGAAACTTTTCGCTATTTCCACTAAAAAAATTTGCAAAACGGAGGGCAAATTTTTAAATTTTTTGTCATATCGTATATATTTAAAATATGCACCGAAAATATTCTAATCAGTCAGCACTCAAACACTGGTTTCTCCTTTGAAACTTTGTCAAACTTTGTCAGAGCTATGATCTATTTAAATATATTTTTTCATATGACTTCAAGTGCCGTAATCATCCGGGCCGGAAACACATCTTTTCTTTAGGTGTCCAATTTGAACGTAAAAAATACTTAAAAATGTTGTAAAATAAAAAGGTTTTTTCTGTAAACGATTGCTCAAAATATTGAAAAATATAAAAAATTTAGTATTGTCTCCATAAGACCATCTTGCCTAATAATCTGAAGCATTATTGAAAGAAAGTTTCAAAAAAAAATTTTTTGACCGAACGTAGGGGAAACGCATTGACATATTTTTTCATAACTTCGTTATGTACCGTCCGATCTGAAAAAATTATATGTCTTTATTTTTGTCTTAGAGAGACTAATTTTTTGTTTTTAGGACTCATTGACCTCAGTTGACCTCTTATAGTACTGACCCACCGGACCGCAGTTTCTACCACCTTAAAGTACAATTTTGATTTCAGAAATGGAAAGCCCGTAAAAAATCAATAAAATTTTAATGAAGAGACTTTTCGCTATTTCCACAAAAAAAATTTTAAAAATTTATTATAATTTTTTTGCAAGGCGTAGGGTAAATTTTTACATTATTTGACATATCATATTACTTTTTTAAAATATGCACCGAAAATATTCTTATCAGTCAGCATTCAAACAATGGTTTCTCCTTTTAAGCTTCGTCAAACCTTCTACACTAACAGCCCGATCTTAAGAAATAGTTAATCTTAATTTGTATTTTTTTTTATCATAAAAAAAACACATGGAAAGTTTATAGTAGAAAAACTGTTTCTAAAAAACTTACCTTAAATATTGTATTGAGTTAGTTTTCAAATGCACTTTAAAATATCTGGGAAATATTAGTTTAAATTGCGTATATTTAACAATTTAATAATATATGTTAGTGTTTAATCCAATTACAAGAGTGCATAAAAATAAATTTATTAAAAATGTCTTTTTTTAATAATGAATTTATTAACACTAAATTGCCAATAGAGTGCGATGTGATTAATTTTTGGTTATATCTGCAGCATAACAGTGATCAAAATCGAAAGTTGGGTGCATTTAAACAAGAAGCTGTCAGAAAGGTAAGCCTTTTGTGGAATCGCGCGGGCATTCCAATTATATCTGAATCAGCTATTCGTAAACATTTAAATCAGCTTATGAAAGCTTACTATAATATAGCTAAAAGTCCATCAAGATGCAACATTAATCAGTGGAACAGATTGTTCTTTATTTCGAGTTGCAAGTGTGGCATCAACAGAAACATTCCATGCAGTTGCAGCGACTTTAGTAAAATTCCAGACGCTGTGAAAGCATTATTCATCGATCAGTGCGGTTCACGCCTGATAACTTTAGGCGATGTTGATGCGATGTCGATAGAAAGTAACGATGTACAAATGACGTTAGTTTCTGAACCACTAAATACAGTACAAAGCGAATTCAAAAGCGTTGAGTACGAACCAGACACTGATGAAGAGAATGAAATTGAAGAAAATGTTAGCTATTCAGCACAGACGAGAAAGCAAAAATTTGAAGTGGCGGACATTTCGTTGCGTAACTTTAGCTCTGCGTTGGATCGCAGCAATACCTCACTTCGATTGGGTGCATTGCTTGCGACAATGCTAATCATAGATTGGCGACTAGCGATTACTGCCAAAGCCAAGGAGGAGTTATCCGCGGAAACAGCATAAAATATAATCCAATTTCTTGACGGGCTCATCATCGACAAAAATAAAATATTCAGAGAGTGTGAGAAATTCCGTAAGGAAACCTGTAGTCGCAGCCAGATGTAATAATATTCTATCTTGCATCTCTTTCGAAGGCAAAAAAGAGTCAACATTGAAAAGAATAACTCAGGCAAATGTGGCGCGCAATGTTGTTGTGAATGAAGATCATATCACCATTGTGAAAGCGCCAAATTCCAAATTCATCGGCTATACTACGCCAACTGACAGCTCTGCTTTGGGGGTCCAAAAGAGCATTATAGAATTTTTGAGTCAAGAAAACTTCAATTTGGATCATTTGACTGCTATAAGCTGCGATGGAACTTCAACCAACACTGGCTACAAGGGTGGAGTTATTATGAGGTTGGAGCACCATTTGCAAAGACTGTTGCAATGGTTTGTGTGTCTTTATCATTTCAACGAGTTACCATTTAATGCGCTAGTAAGATTATTGCTTGGCAAACAAACAGGAAATGGGATCTGGCCAGGATGTATCGGAGCGGGTATCGAAATTGCATGTAATATTCTGTAAGTTTACTGAATTATTTCTTTTAAGTGTTTATATGTGTAAAAATGGTATTTATTAATAATTCGGATCTTTTATTGCATATTCTTTTTGTTCAGGTCAATCGAAACTTCAAACGCATTCCAATAGGAGAAATGCCAGCCAATATAGAAGGTCGGAATATTCGAGGCGATCAGCTATATTCGTACCGTATGGTTCGAGCCGTCGAAAGCCCGGTGCTATGAGCACAGCTTGATGGCTAACAACAGAATGTCTTATCCTCCGTTGTTATGTAACGTGCATGGAACCCGCACCGAATCTATTGAAACTAGCGCAGTTCGTTGTAAAAGACTATGCGCCATTCTGGTTTCATGTCAAAAATCAATCCCTGGCAGTTCACGGAAGTCGCATCGTTTTCAAATATATATCTTGGATTCGTCAGTTGCTGGAAGACGTTCAACAAGCCGACGTAAAAATAACGCGTACTTCTTTCACCTCGAGAATGTTTTGTTATCGATGATAACGGACCAATATCCGCTAGTGCGTTCAGATATGTATGCAAAGATTTTAGCAGCACGCAAAGAAGCAACAGGCTGCATTCGACAAATGTTCGGCCCAGAAGTAGAGAATTTTGAAAGTGAATCATATTTCAATATGATCAATTGAACAAAATTCAGAATGACTGAGAAAACTTGCCTACAATTTTTCACGCAAGACCAACTTGAAGCATTGCAATACTCAAATGACATTATCGAATTAACAGCTAAAGTAAACAACTTGAATTGATATCTTTCCTTACTAAACTTAATTATTTTCACAGCTTTTCTATGCCATTCTCAAAATACTGAGCGCTTTGTACACGTAGTACATGAATCTGCCATTGCTGTTACCGATGAACAAAGCATGGGTCACATTTTATCTTAACTCGAGAGCCGCCAGAAATAAAGTCTACTTGAATCACGTCGAAATTTGATCTCTTACAACTCGATGATTTTAATATGTGAAAAGTGTCTTAGTAAAATAATAAAAGTGGGTTTTTAATCAATAGTTTTCCAACTATAAAATTCTGTGTTTTATTTAAATGATTTTCTTGGGAAGAATTTAATGGGTTTTTGAGGGCCTTAATTGTATTACTTTAGAATAGTACATTAGGATGGTAGATTCGGATAAGAACGTTTTGGGTGCATATTTTATAAAAATAATACGATATGGCAAAAATGTTAAAAATTTTCACTGTTTTGCAAAAAAAAAAAAAAAAATAAAAAAAAAAATTTACATATATTTCCGGTAGAAATGCGAAAAATGCGACAACAACATGGACATATCACTCTTTTAGATCGGACGGTAAATACCGAAGATATAAAGAAATATGTCGATGCGCGACTCCTACGTTCGGTCAAAAAACTTTCTTTCAATAATGCTTCAGATTAGCTGTTGTGCGGCGAAATTTATTTTTTCGATACGGTCTACTCTCCATGTCGTTTTTTTCTATTTGTAGGTAATGATATTTTATGAAAAAGTTATAAAATTGTATTTATATTTTTATTTACCAAAATAAAATACAAAATTATGTTGATTTTATATGATTTAAATACAAATTTATTTATGCAAATATTTGATAGTTTAAATCATACAAATTCTACAAATTCTTTTACACACAAATTCTAGTTGTTTGATAGTTTAAAATCGTTTATTGAGCTTTAGGTCAAAGTTAGAACAATTAATTGTTCTAACAAATCTTTCCAAAGAAACAACAACAACAACGTTTTTTCAATATGAATAGGAAAATAAAACACTAGCTGATTTTATTGCAATTTCGGCCCTGCTTAAGGCTTCATCAGAAATCTTTGTGATTCCCATGCAAGCGCGCGCTAGCGCACTGCACCTCAGAAGCGATGAGATTTGAAGTGTCTATTTCTCAGTTTTTCTCCCATTTCATATGCTCACATTTGTTGTTGTATTTTTGCTTTACTTTAGTCTTTATGCTTATCCAACAGTCTGCTAGAAGTCTTCCACTAAGGGGCATGTCACACGTTGTCTGCTTGTCCGTCAAACATTGGAATTTTCGCCATTTTTTCCCCTCTCTCTCATTGTTTTGTCCACGGCATGCTACACGTAGTTTTCTGTTCGATAATGGCGGAAGCTAAATTACCTACTTTTTGCTACCATTTCGTGCAGGTAATGCTCCTTTGTGCAATCGATTCAATAAAACGGCTACGCCCTATAGGTTGTTTATAAGTGGTTTTATTTGCATTTAAAATTTATGGGTTAAATTCTGACCTCCGGGGTTTAAAGTTAATTACATTGGCCAATATATATGCAGGAAGTGTATCCACGTTGTATAGATGACAACGATATGGTCACAATAAAAACAATTGTTGAGTTGATGAAACTCTGGATGGAGTTAAAAAAAAGTGAAAAAGATCCTGCTGGATTAAGCAATGGAGAATTGGCAGACATAAGAAAGGGATGATAAATTTATCAAAGGAGCTAAGATTCACTGATGATAAAGCATTTAAAATTTTTTTAAGAATATCTCACAAAGCCGGTTGGCTTTGAAATTCATTTATGAACATTTCAGCAATATTTCTACTCCAATTAATAGCCATAACCTTATCTCTTAGAATATTGTAAATTATAACGATTTAAACGATATTACAAGATATATGTATATATAAACAGTTTATTTGTTAACTACGCGGCTGTAATGTATGACTAGCTTGATCAGTTATACTATCAGTAAATCTACTGCTCACATTTTCTCTTGACGATTTTCCTTAAATACAAGGGTGAAAGAGACAACTGCAACTGTACACACAAGCACTAAAAATACTATATACAATGACGTGTTACTTTCATATATGCAATGGAATAGTTTATAAATGGAAAATATAGTTAAAAAATGTATACATTTTTATAAATAACATAATATACACATTTTACGTTCATATATTCAATTATAAAAAATACACAATCACTACAAAAACAATATATTAAATCATTAATATTACATTCACAATAATCACTAATAATATTCAGCTGTTCAGTTGAATCCATTTGCTGCAGCTAGCCGGGCTGCATTTTGCATAACCGTCAAGTATTCTTCTTCTTTTTATAAATAAATACCATTCAAGCCATGTATAGCACTAGCAGCGTACAATTCAATACTAAACAACAAACATCGCATTACTGATAAATTCAAATAGTGCATTTAATACTGCAGTGCAGTTTTATTACTACTAAACGTAAAACATCAAGAAAATGCAACCGTTGTCCAAATTGTTTTCAGCCTTGGGCCGTGAACATTTTTGTCGGTTGCCTGGAAATTTTTTGATGACTAAGGTTGCCCGCAGAGTAAGCGCCGAAGCAGGCAGGCAGGCAGGCAGGCCCTGCGAAGAAACGAGATAGAAATAACTTTTTTCTCTCTTGTTCACATAGTTTTCCTGTGCCTGTCTGCCTGCCTGTCTGCTTCGGCGCTTACTCTGCGGGCAACCTAAGACACTCCTAAAAAGACCTGCGAAAACAACAACAAATTTGTCCGTGTCCGCTGCGTGTCACATACACCTTACAAAGCATGGTTACTGAAGTTGTTTTTAGATTTTTGCTGATATGTTTTCAGCTTGTTTCTGTCTATTTATTATCAAACAACTAGAATTTGAATCTAAAATCAAGTATGATTTAAACTATCACACATTTAGAATTTGTATTTAAATCATATAAAATCAACATAATAAATAACAAGGCCATTTAAAAAAACTTTAAAAATACAAAATTTTTAAATCATTCGTATACAAAATAAAACTTTTGCCACCTGTTTACTGCCATTCTAGAATTATAGAATCATACATAAGTAAAATGAAGTGTAGGGTAAAATGTATTTAAAGAATTCAGTATACATTGTTTACCAATTTCAGCAGGAGTTTTTTAAGGCAGTGTCCTTGGTCCATTTTTGTATCTGATACTTACAGTGGTAATATCGATTAGTCATTTCAACATTTGCTGATGATACAGCTATTTTGAGAACACATTCAAACCCTATAATTGCATCCGAAAACCTAAACTCACATTCATGTAAATTCATGTAAACATTTTTGAAAAACTAGAGAGTTAAAATTAATTAACAAAAAAGTATGCACGTTAAATTTACTTTGCGAACTGAAGCATGTGCTACAGTTATTTTTAATCAAATTCCGATTTATTTATTTTATTTATTTCATTTAAGATCTTAGGACATTAAGATAATATAATCTTATAAAGCTGCCCTAACGACAAAGTGTGTAAACAAGATTATGTGAAGATAAATATTTAAACAAAGTATAAGTTTTATATAATAAGCTTATACTAACAAAATTCAACAAAATTAAATACAGGTGCAAATTGGCTTAATTGACAAAAAATTTAACAAAATATAATACAATCTCAAATTTTCCTAGTTTATTACAGTTAACAGATATAAGATACAAAAATACAAAATACAATTTATTCAGTTCTCATAACTAGGAGTTACATTACAAGAAAAAACAAGTTGACATCAACTAACGAATCGAGCATTTAATCAACATAGAAACGACAAATTGGTTGCTTGGTAATAAGAATACATTAATTACACTTGAAAATAGTTTGATAGGTCCTTCTTGAAAACATTAATATTACTATTACATAAAAAACGAGCAGGAAGCGAGTTCCAAAGTCTGATAGCATGTATAAAGAATTGACGATCCGACATAAGCGACGTATGCCTTAACTGCACGATATGATTAGAGCGTCCGGAAGAGGTGAATCTCAATCTATTATATATTAAGTACGAAGGTTCATGCGAGTATATTATTTTGTGTAGCAGAGTTAGTGTTTTGAATTCAAGTTGCTGTTCAAAGGTTTTATTAAAAACTTGCAAGGCAAAGGAAGATACATAATCTGATCTATTTAAGCTAAAAATATATCTCACAATGTTATTAAACAAAACTCTTAACTTCTGTTTACTGGTCGAGTCACAATTTGCAAATATCTCACTACCATATAATAATGTTGGAATAAGATATGCTTTGGCAAGTGTCATGCGTATTTTGAGAGGAGTGAAATGTTGCGTGGCCCACAAGGATCGAAGCATACCGTAAAGTTTCCCGACTGTGGTTGTAATGTGATATTTCCATGATAAAGTTCCATCAAATACAATTCCCAAATTTTTTGCTGTAGTGACGTATTCAATTTCAGTAAAGTTCATTACAACTTTTGGAAAATTTATCAAATCTAGTTGCTTTTTATAAATCACTAAGCATTTCGATTTGGAGGGATTAAGACATAAGCCGTTTTTCTGAGTCCAAGCATATATATCACCGAGTTTATTGTTAAGTCTAGATACACATTCGGCTATCTGATCACGTCTACAAGTTGTATAAATCTGAACGTCGTCGGCGTACATGTGTATTTTGCAGTCACGAAGAACAGTCGGTAGGTCATTTAAGTATATTATAAATAAAAGCGGTCCCAAAATAGACCCTTGTGGCACACCTCTTGTCGCCGAGAGAAAGTCCGAAAACTTATTGGTACCCCCACCTGGTTGATGTACTGCTTGTAGTCGATCCGAGAGGTATGATTTTACTGCAGAGAAGGAAAAATTGTACATATTAAATAATTTTGTGCACAGTATTTTATGGTCAACAGAGTCAAATGCTTTAGAATGGTCAAGGAGTGTCAGGAATGTCACCTCATTTGCTTCAAGCGATACGCGAATGTCCTCTGAAACGTCAATAAGTGCAGTTATGCAGCTGCGATTTTTTCTAAAACCAGATTGTCGGTCATTGATTATATGATTAGTAAATAGATATTTATTTATTTGTTTACTCATTAGAGATTCAAGTACTTTCGACAAATATGGCAAGATGGCAATTGGACGATATTCTCTGTCTGATTTTGGAGTGGGGATTATTTTAGCAATTTTCCAGCATCTTGGGAATGTTGACGTCATCAGTATTGTATTAAAGACATGCGTAATGTATGGCAATAATTTAGGCAGTATAACTTTAAGGAAGAGTGGGTGAATTCCATCAATTCCATAAGCAGTAGACCTAATACCAAGACAGCTCTCCAACACATCTAATCCACTTGGTCATTAACAGAGGTCATACTAAAAATTGAATTCCAGTTTATAGTGTCAGCTGTAGTCGCAAGTTGTCTGTAATTAATATTCTTAAAGTCACAATAGCTAAAATTATTTGAAGTAACATTAAAGTCTATTTCATATGTCATAAAAATTAAATCATGTTTTGAAAAGCAAGGAACAGCAAGTTGGTCATAAAGATTTATTTTATGTTTGTCATCAACCAGAAATAAGTCCAGAAGAGAGCTGTTTGTTCTTGTAAAATGTGTAGGAGATTCTAAATTGGCAGAGAATAGACCTATTGTTGTCATTTCCATTATAAGTGCATCTTCGATAATGATATTGCTATTCAAGTCTCCAGCTATAATTATATTTTTAAAACTTAAGGTAAGTTCTTGTAATGTGTCAAGCAATGGTTGTATATTGATTGTGCGGTTTGGTCTATATACGCATCCTATGAGAAGGTTTTCACTACAATTCAGCACATTTAGGAATATATATTCGATAGGGCTATTACTTGGCGAACTACTGTGAATATAACAAGATATACCTTCCCTTACAAAGATAGCAACTCCCCCAGCATGACTCTCTCTATCCCTACGAAAAATGTTAAAACCATTAACTTGGAACAAGCTATCATACATATCTGGGACAAACCAAGTTTCAGACACACATATTACATCAACCCCCGAACCACCAAATAGGTATCTAAACTCATCAATTTTCTTAACCAGGCTCTGCGCATATATATGACACACTTTAAGACCAGACTGAACTTTGGGGAGTATACGGATCATATTGTAATTACTGACATTGGAACTCGCAATCGTATTAAGTTGTGTATTCATGCATAGCATTCAAGAAGGCATTATTTTGTAACATAAATGATTTTATAAAGTGTAATAAATATTTAATGAGCTAGTTTTTTCATTGCCACCATAATAGTTTTCATTGCCACCACTGTTAATTAATATACCAGTTATAATTACACTTTCCATCACTGTAGTAAGATGCAGGTAGAATTGAAAGTAATAAAGTAAGAAATATTGAAGAGTAACTAAGCTCGTAAGCTGAATGTATAAAAGAGAATAAAAACTAAGAATAATAATTTTAATATAACTTAAAATAGCTTTAACATTTAAGAGAGAGATGCTGCATTCTCCTCTATCCCAAAAAAAAGAGAGTCCAGTTGCTGAATTGATTCAATTTGCATTTCTTTTTCATTCTCTGTTTTTTTAATAAAGACCAAGCCACGCTTAGTAAAAACAGCAAACAGTTGTTTTTGTTTCTTATAGCGGATCGCCGCTCGCATTATATTAAGATTCCTCAAGTTTTTTTTTGAGTGTTCATCTGGACGTTTAACTTTGCGAAAGCATATTGAGTAAAAAAAACCCAAATGTAGCTAAAAGCTTTTAAGCTAAACTGGCTACTAAACAGTAACTCAAGGTTTTGATGGAGCATAAGGTAATGTTATACAGTTCTGTTATTAAACCTATTTGGACTTACAGCTTTGGGGAAAAGCAAGCTCTTCTAATGTCGAGTTTACACACCGTTGACAATCTAATATTTTACGAACTAACACTAATGCGCACTATGATTAGTAAGGAATAAAAACATCCGCAAAGACCGAAAATCAGCAGCATTTAAAATTCTGTCATGAAGTTTTCACGATATCGTCAGATGTGTTTTTTTATTCGGATTAAAATGGACGTTGCAATATATGCAATTAGCTTGCAAACTTCAAATCCGATAAAACAAGCTAGTCATTAAAATAAAATTTATTAATATTTCCTATAGTTAATCTGAACATAAAAAAGATAGCCCACTTGAATCGTAAGTTTTTGTGCAATAATTAAAAGTATAAATTTCAAGAGATATGCTTATTATTTATAAAATACTCTCAATAAACACGATTAAATCTGAAGGCTATGTTGATTCTAGTTGAAAACCCCGAACTTGATACTAAGTAAAACATGATGTCTAAATAAATCAACAAATCAAGTCAACGTCTATTTCTACAGAATTTATATAATTAGCTAATTTGACAAACTGTTTGCATAAATGTTGAAATCAGAATCTTAAAATAAGTGGAAATGTATTAGAAGTTAGTCGTGAATATTTAAAAAAAAATAGAGAGATGTGTACATTTGTAGGTAAGCAACAGTTTTACAATCACACTCGTACGTCTATCAATCTATCAATGAGAGTGACAATAATTTAACAACTTTGCACTTGTACTTGATTTAATTTAATGACAAAACAAATGCAAACAACTTTGAATTATGATGTTGTTGCCTCTTGTTAACAATCACAAACCAATTAAACTTGTTGCATCCTCAAATCTGCTGTCAGCAAGATAATTATTTACTTAAATTATTTAAAATTAAACGTAAGAGGAACTTATGCTAGAATTATTTGTCTAGTTTGTATTTTTTCAAGGCATAGTTAACCAAAAGATAACGATCTGTGATAGATTCCGAAGAATTCTAAGTAGAATCCTCTACTAAAATTGACTTTTACACTTTTTTTCCCCAATGTAAAATATGATATGATTCCATTTAATGAGCATATCATATTCTTAAAAATCTTCAAAACCCCCTATAATTAATCCAAAAAGGCAAACGGAAAAAATGTTGATAGTATTTAAAAGAAATCTTACTAGTGTCTCAGAATAATTTTTTTTAAGCAAAATTTCCAAATTTAAAACTAAACATTTAAAAAAATCTTGAGTTTAAATTGAATTTTAATAGGATTTATATTTATATCAAGGAATGAATCGAGATCGCAGAAAAACAAAGCACTAAACGTGTCCTTCAGATATAGTACAAATTTTCAAACTACATCCGGCAAAAAAAAAGCAGGAGTGAATTGTAGAGAAAAAAAATTGCTATTCGGGAGACTCAAAAACTAGTGGAGCTCGTCGAAAAGATATAATAATTTTTTCAAGTTGCAGTTAGTGGATGAAAGCGAATTCATTCAGTTTTCATTTATTCAGGATCTACTATATATACTTTTTGTTAAAAAAAACTGTTTTTTGCTTGTAACTTTTTATATTTCACATAATGCGTACTTAAATTTTCGAAACATAAAGATTTTAATCATAGAATCGTTCTGGCATAACGAAAACTTTATAATGTACTATTATCGCCTGTGGCCAAAATCCGACCAACCTTCTGAAATTTCAATCGTTTTTTTCTAGTTCTGAGGCATGACCTTACTTTAAGAAAATGTTCTGTACTAAAAAAATCTTAAGTTTCAAATTATCGCAATAATTGTGAAATATGAAAATAGTCTAAATTGTTTTAAAAATATCTGTAATAACATAACCCATAAAAACTTTCGTACACCGTTATTTTTCACAACCAGGGCTTTTCATATAAAAAAAGTTGTACGGAGAAAAGCTATGGTTTTCGAGATATCGCCATAACTTTGATGTCAAAATACAGGGAATTTTTCAGAATTTACTATTTATAATAAATTTTACCATCACAATATATATTCAGACACATTACATACAAAAACGCTTATTGTAGGGTATTCGTAAGAGATAGCGAAAAATGTTTTTTGTACATTGTATTAATGTCGAAAATTTCCTCTTATTATTTCCTTTTTATAGTTTAGGTTTTACTTAAGAAATATTCTTTAAACGCTAATATTTCAGGTCAAAGGTCACAAAATATTCAGTGAACTCCTTCTTCCTACTCTAATATCTTTAAAACAATTGTCAAAATCGGTTCAGAAACTGTTTCTCCCACGCATATTTCTATATAAGTACCAAAATGGCTTAAAACATAGATTTGTGTATATAACTTTGGAGTGGTTTGAAATATTTGAAAATTTTTTTCATAAAAATTAATTTTTGAGCTGTAGAACTTTGTAAAAAATGTAAAAACAACATTTTGAAAAATTAAATTTTCATTAAAAAAATCATAGGGGGGGTAGCTCATGAATTTTGATGATAGAAACTGTTTGTTGAATTATGTGTCAAAATGAGGCAATTTTTGCAAATAAATTATATGTCATATAAAAGAGTGTGAAAAATGAAAATGTAATAGGAAAAAAAAATTACACCAAAAAAAATGTTTGTCTTATTTTTTGAGCAAAACATAAATATTTTAGAGGTTTTTTAAAACAATATAAAACATTGAATTGATGAGATAGTGGTTAATATTTTCTTATTTCTCCAAAGTTATTTAATTGATCTTTCAGACAAAGAAAATTTGTTGAAAATCGATTTAAAAATGGCTGAGATATTTGCTTGCAAAGTCAAAACTGGAAATTTCAATAGTTTTTTTCTCATTCTGAGGCGATGGCCCTGCTTCAAGGAAATGCGTTGTACTGAGAAGATATAAATTTTTCGAGATATCTAAAAAATTTTAATGTCATTTTAAGGTGATTTTTTTAACATAATATCCGTTTAAAATATTACCAAGAAAGCTTTCTTATCCCGTTATATTCCTCAACCAACGACTTTTCATACAAAAATACGTTGCACTGAGAACATATATAGTTTTCAAGGATATCTCTTTAATTTTTATGTCAAAATAACGGAAATTTTTCAGACTTTACTATTTGTAAGAAATTTCACCATCACAATATATATTCACTCTTGTTGTATAAAAAAATGCTTATTGTAGGGTATCCGTAAGAGATGGCATTATATTCTTTCATCTGTTGCAGTTTAGCTTTTATTAAATAAATGATTTTTTACGCTCATATTTCAGGTCGAAGGTGACTAATCTAAAACGTAATCATACTGTGCAGCCAGATCTTTCATTTGGTACCTCATTCACCATTCTACCTCTTCCTAGCCCTGAGATTCCTTACTAAAAATAATACAAACTTTCAACGTTAATATTTCGGGTCAGAGACCATAAATTTAAAATCTAATGATTATGCGCATAATGGGCGCAGTACCTTTCGAATGATATAAGATTCATTGCCCTTATCCTAAAATTAATATCGAAAAAGTGTACGACAACATTTGATGTTTGCCTATTAATATAAAAGATTAGTATATAACAGGAGTGGGCACGAGTGAGGGCATTAAGAGCCACATTAAGATTTTAAAAACTTTCCAAAGAGCCACACAGTATTTCAAATAAAGACAAAAAGCAAAAAGAATTTTAATATAAATGAAGGCATTATTAAAAAAAATAAAAATTAATATTAATGATGTACATATATAACATATGTAGCTGCACACTAAAAATAAAAAATTTGCCATTTCAAATTTTTAAGCAAACCGAAAACAAGATTTAAAACAAATATTTGGACACTACTTAAAAATTTGGTTCTTTATTTGTTAATGCCACTTGCAACAACAACAACTAAGAACAGTACAATTCAAACAGCTGATTTCGGCATTTAGCTCAACTTTTGTCAGAATTCTCTCTGTTCTGAGCTTACCTTGTAGTTGTATCATAGAGAAAAAGTACACCATATTTGCAGAGAACGCAGGAAAAAAAACGGGGTACACATTACCAAATTGTTCGTCAAATCGGTGGCCAAACAACGAGAGATTAACAGAGATTCATTCCAAAATACTAACTTTTGCGAAAACTAGTGTTTCTGTAACTGATAAAGCTTAGTATGCTATACGAACGAAAATTTTTGGGCATATAACTCTACACGCGAAATTTTGGTGTAGAGTCAAAGTTTTCGTGTGGAGAAAAAGCACTTCCTGTTCTGGTTGACAGATTCATATTTTTATTGCTGAAACTTTATATCCTTTAAAAAGCATAACTACACATTAATAAACTATATAAATGCAACAATAAATTTGTTAAATACCAAATTCAACACTTAAACATACTTACTGCATATTTTTTATTGTTGAATGGCAAATTTGCGCGCCAATTAAATGTGCGGGCATATAATCGACAGCAAAATTTTGAAATTTCAACTCTCCACTCACGAATGAAAATTTGGCAACATAGCAATAATTTTTGCTTCTACAGCGTACTAGCTGGCAAAAAAATTTCGCTGCCTATTCGTTGTCAAAAATCTCAATGTATTTCTTATGGAAATTTATTTTTTTTCGTTCCTACAGCATACTAAGCTTAAGCGAATAAATAGTGGTCCGTGATGAAAAAAATTATACAAGCTTTGCTTGAAAGTAAATCTCATAGCAGTGCACTTTGTGTACAAATGAGGAGTTAGATGCAGTAAGGGCGCTTCTGTTAAAACTGCACTCTGAGATATTCGCGTTGTAAGTTTTTGATGTGTGATAATTGTTTTGTTGTTGTAGTATAAAATAAAAGGTTTAAATATTTACTTTTACTCATATATTGCCATTCCAATTTTTATACTTGAAAAATCTGTTTTCCATATTATCGCTCAAAATCTGTAAAAAAGTGAGTCCTTCTTGCAAGTAACAGAGAATTTAAAGAAAAATCTCACGTTTTTATTTCACAAAAACATGTTTTATTTAAATATTTAGCTTTTTTTATTTTAAAATAGTTTTTGTTACGTAAGGTAGTATATTTTCGTATTTTGAAAGCATTATGAAACTAATGGCACTTGTTAAGAATTGTTTTTGAATTAATCATTTTAAGTAGTGTTATAATAAAATGAAAAATTTTTCTAGCCATAAAAAATATATTTTATATTTAAGCTATTGTGCGAAAAGTAAGAGCAAAGTAAGGAGAAAAAAATTAGTCAAATCAAAGAACAAAACAATATTTTTGTTATTGCACTAAATAAACAAAATGTCGCTATGTTCATATTGTTACTTCAACCGTCCCTTGAAAGTAGGACCCACAATAGTGCAGTAGGAGCTGCACATTTTTTGATGTTAAGAAGTCTGTTTAAGAGATATCAACTCAATATTTTGAGGGGGAGCTGTTCTTTCTATAGAGCAGTTTTATGCAGAAAGGACACATCTCTCCTTGTGTCCTTATTGCATCTAACTTCTCAATTATATTGTGCTTCCTTCAAAAATTAATAATCTAAAAACTCAACAATAATATATTAGGGGTATTCACACAGACTTGGATAGTTGGGTAGATTGGCAAATGCCGTACATTTTGTTTTTGTAAAGTACTGTTGTACTCAAGTACCGATCTACCAATATACTTTAACTGACCCCCTGACTTGTTTGGGTAGATTGATTTCTTGCCAAATTGAGTACTTTTTCCATGTGTTCCCACCTTTTGCAAAAATAGGCCATAATTGAACTAAGGTCATGACATTTACAACATTTTTTGTCACGGCAAATATCCCGAATAACAAAAATAATTGCCACACCCATTAATTGCCCACAAATCAATAAAAACGCTATATATCCGACGAATTCGGCTGAAATGAACTTAAATGTTGTAACTTAGTTCGTATGCTTACTTTCGGCAACTCAACCAAAAATGGGGTGGTAAAACTTTAACTACTCCCACTCTTCAGAAATCATTATACTTCCTGGCTTGTGCATATTTTTATAATGAAACTTGGTGTGTATGTGCACGCAAGAAACTATATCTGTAAAGTTTCATATAAATTTCATACCTGTAAAAAATATACTCTTTTTTCCTGTAGTTGTGCCAAAGGAGAGCCAAAACTGAACATTTTCCAAATAAAAGTACCACATTTTACTGTGTTTATGAAAGGATTTTCTGATTCATTCCTTTGTGCATTTTTGTGCTCCTTTTATTTTTTTAAAGAAATAAAACAATTATTTGTATGGAAGTTTTATATTTTTATTTCATAAAAACACTAAAAATACATTTTATAAATTATAAGGAAAGTCTTTTGTCCCAAAAATTTTTCTATATCAATTTATTTATAACATAACTATTTCATTGCATTGTTTTACCATATGTTACACCATAAATTTTTTTCTAACTCATAACCTCTAAGAGTTTTTTGTTCGGGATCAACACGATAATTTCGTTTACAGTTATTTTATTAAATTAAATTATTTTATTTCTTGAAACATTACTTTACAGATAACTGTGCTTTACTTGACGAACTTGACGCGAAAATAAAATGAAGGCAAAATGAACGCCTAAGAATAGGGTGGGTAGCCATTGCAGGTTGCAGCAGCTGTCATTTAAAAGTACTGTGTGGCTCAAGCAAAAATAAAAGGATACAATGCAATTTTTGCATATGGAATATTGTACTATTTTCCACCGCAAAATAAAATACTTACAAAGTTATTTCGCAGTGTGATTTCATTAAAATGACTAAAGTACTGTTTTCATGTGTAGTTTTTCTCGTATATAAAGAAATATCTACGGACCATTTTTTTCCGTGTGCGATGAAACCAATTGGTGATCACTATATGGGTGAATTTCAAAACCAACGGCTTTACTCTGTCCCTACTTTTTTCAGCCTTCTCTCTCAAAAAATTATCACAAAAAAAAAAGATATCAAAATAATGTTGTAAAATAAAAACTTTATATAAGTAAATAAGGCATTTGAAGTTAAGGCAAATTTCATCGTTTAACATTTATAAGCGATTATATTCTCCCCTCTCTAATCTGTTTCATAGAAAAGAATTTGTCCCCACTCTTACCTGCAGTTGTTCAATATAGAAATAGAAAACGAAAAGAAAGATAAATAAAAAGAATATGCATTGATTTGCGATGCCAATATATATACTAAAGAGTTTTTGGTGTTTTTAATTGCTAAAGTTTACATAACAGTATTTTTTTGCAAAATTTTTGTTGTCATCGGCCCGTGTCTGGAGTGTTATGTTATACTTTATTTGCACTAATCTCTATTTCAGTTACTGATATGACGTCAAGTGCATAACTGCTAGAAAACACAAGATTTATCGCTTTCAGTTTTATTAAATAAGTGCCATTTCAAAGTGTTTATTTAAATATAATTAGCAGATTATGGTAAGTATAGATTTATATGTCAAGAGTGTTGTCGCCGATTTTGCGGTTTTGAATATCGATATTAAAAAAAATAGTGTTTGTAATTGATTGCTTAGATAGTTTTCAAGTGTTTCTTATATTCTGAGCTTTTAATGCAGAATTTTTTTTAAACTAAACTCTTACAAAATGGTTAAAAGTCCTGAGTGTTGTTTCAACACCAACATCTATGCCGCCGAATTATTAAATTTTTTTTATCATTATTAAAATTTTCAGCCTAAGATAGCTAAATTATCAAATGCTGAAACTCAGAAACGGTATCGGGAGAAAGTATAAGGAGAAATAAAAAAAAACAATGTAGTCATTGCATCGAAAATATTGAAGCGGTATAAATTAAAAGCAATAATGGGCTGCAAAAAAGAAAATATTATTTCACCTTTATCGAAAAAACGGTGAATAAAAATGAGTCAAGTTTATGCATTCTTCTTGCGAGATGAGCTAACAGGAAAAAAGCTACTAACAGTAGAGCTTCTGCAGAAAAAAAGGAAACTATTACTCGTGGCAAAAAGAAAAAACAAAAAAGATACTTGTACGATACAATGAAAATACTTCACAAGACCTTCAAAACGGAAAAGGAAAAGCTTGCTATATCTTATACCACTTTTACAAGGCTTAAACATTTTTGGATTAGTAAACCTGTACATACTGATAGAAACACTTGTGCTTGCCAACAGCACGATAACATTACATTAAAAACTTCAAAACTGTTCCATGAAAAGGTCATCTCCAACCAGAGCCATGAGACACTATTAAAAGACATTATGTGTAGTGATGATTCTGCCCATTGTGCTTGTAGCTTCTGTAAAGTTTGAAAGTCTAAAAAAATGGTAGTTTGTAATACTAATTTTGAAAAAACTTGCAAGTGGTTCCAATGGGAAATTTATAACGAAGAAAGACACAACAAAAAGAAAGACTTCCATGAAACGTATCGTGTAAAAATTATAAAGAAAGTAGAGAAAGTTACAACATTAGCAAGTCTAATAGATAAATATCAAGTTGAAATGCAAAAATTTAAAAAACATGTGTTTAAAGTTAAAAATCAGTATAGTGCGTCCCACTTCTGCCAACAAAACTTACGCGAAACTGAAGCTATGATGCATATAGATTTTTCATAGAATTACTCCTGTAAGTTATCTGAAGAAGTTCAAATGTTTCATTTTGGTGCATCGCGAAATCAAGCAACACTGCACTCAGGTTTAATTTATTTAAAAATTTCAGAGAGCCTGCACCATGGTCTTGGTGCAATTTGGGAACATTTAGATCCAAGTTTCGATTTTTTGAAACAAAAAGCTCCAAATATAACGACAATTCATTTCTTTTCAGACAGCCCATCATCACAGTATCGGCAAAAAACAATTTTTTTTACTATGCAAAGAATAGATTTTTTGACAAAAAATTTAAGTGCGCAACTTGGTCCTTTTTTGAAACATCCCACGGGAAAGGCGCAGCAGATGGTGTGGGTGCTGTTCTGAAACGAACGGCAGATAGTCTTGTTGCCCATGGAATAGATATTATGGATGCCCACCAATTTTACGATGCGCTTAAAGGCAAAGTTAATGTGGAATTGTTTTACGTAAATGCACAACAAATTTCTTGCACTAATAAACTATTGCCTAAAAATTTGAAAACAATACAAGGAACAAGAGATATTCATCAAATAGTGTCATGCTCGAAAGGAACAATAATGCATATAAATCTCTCTTGCTACTGCGCAAATAATAATTGGCTAAAAGGAAGGTTATGCAATTGCCATGGGTTAAGACTGTAAGGCGAAGACTGTAAAAATTGAAGAAAACGCAAAACGAAACCCGTCAAAAAAGATAAGATCTGTTTACAAAGAAGTTTACACAGATTCGGAGTAGAATTTTTTTTTTCGTTTTCTATAGACAAAGAAAAAAAAACATTAAAAAATAATTGACAATAAATGCTTATTTTTTTATGTTATTAATTTTGGTTTCATTGTGTCCAGAGTGTTGCTAATTGTCATGAGTGTTGTATTGAACTTTTTATGAAAATTTCTTGCTTAATGAACTTATTTTGAAAATTTATCCAAGAAGAAGGTTGCCTCTCAAATGAGCTTTATTGTAATTCTTTTTCTAGTAAAATTATATAATTTCATAATACTAAAATTATGAAACATAGTAACCCTTACTTGAGACAGTTGTGATTTTTGAGAGAATATTGTGTTATTTAAAAAAAAATAAATTATTTTACCAAAACATAAATCAAACAGCTCAACAATATACATACAATTTAAGAAAAAAATTAGTTCTTTAATTTATTTAAATTTAAACATATTTCTAGTAAATTTTTAGGGTACAACACTCAAGACAAAAATTCTTTGCACTTCTGCAAAAACTTGAAAAATATTTAATATAACAGAATTTTTTAAGGAGCGTAACAGTAATTTTGGATTCTACATTAGTTTTCATAACAGTGTCCCTGTTTAAAGTTGTACGATATTAAAGTTAAAAAAATTAAAAAGTTTATCTGGCATATCCATATTTTTTGAATTTACCCATATATATTAGGTTGTATCGAAAAATTAACACCCAATTCCACCCCTAAATATTGAAAAAGAAAGGAAAGACAATGCAGAAAATACTTCTTTTTAATAAATAATAATAAATAAAAATAATAAATAAATAAATAAATTTTCGAAAAGATCAAACTCGTACAGGAGTGTCGGCATAAAAATAAAGAAACCATTATTTACGATATTTTCACCTACTTTTGTAATAGAGCCTATCTTACGGTACATTTTTTTACAAAACCCACCAAATATCTCAACTTACCATTAAAAACAACTTATGCGTGCCAATTTTCGAAGAAACCAGGCACGTACAGGTGTGTCACCATAGAAATAAAAAAAAACCATTATGTACAATATTTTCGACGTCTTTTGTACTGGAGCCCATCTTACGGTACAATTTTTTGCATATAGCACAAAACATGTCGATTTTTCATTGAAAAAACTTATGCATGCAAAATTCAAGAGCGATTTAACTGCTTACAGAAGTGTCAGCATAGAAATAATAAAAAAAACTATTATTTACAATATTTCTTACTACTTTAGAACTGAAGACCATCTTACGTTAAATTTTTTACAAATAAAATAGATATCGATTTTCCATTAAAAACAAATTACGCATGCAAATTTTCGAAGAGATCAGACACATACAGTAGAAATAACCATAGAAATAAAAAACAATTATTTACAATATTTTCGACTTTTTTTGTACTTTTTTTTCCATCTTACAGTACAATTTTTTACAAAAAGCATCATAGACAACAGTGCTGTACTAAAAGATGTGCTCACAGTTGATGGCAAATATTTGGTAGGGCACACATTTACAAAGCCCTAGCTGGGATTTGCCCGTAACTGGGATTAGCCCGTAACTGGGAATAGCCCTAATGCATAGATGTTTTGCAAATACCACGATGCATGGCTATTTGCCCGCCCGTAATTGTGAATAGACCTAATGTGATTTTCTCCGAAATTTTTCTTACGACGTAATAATGTAGTCCAATTTATTTTTGTAATTTATGTCCGTACTGCTGTGCGTAGTAAGATCTCTCTAAAAATTTGCAGGCGTAAGTTGTTTCTAAAGGAAAATCGATATCTATGGTGCTTTTTAAGTGCAAATTAAGCCGAAAATTTTGTAAATAATGGTTTTTGTATATCTATGCTGACACTACTGTACGTAGTGTCTCTAAAAATTTCCTCACATAAGTTGTTATTAATGAAAAATGATATCTTTAGTGTTTTATGCAAAAAATTGTACCGTAAGATGGGCTCCAGTACAAAGGAAGTCGAAAATATTGTAAATAATGGTTTTTAACCGACTTCAAAAAAGAGCAAGTTCTCAAGTTGGTTGGCTTTTTTTTAATGTATGTACATCGATAACTCCTAAAGTACTTACTCGATTGCCACAATTTTTTGTCAACAGATAGAGATATAAGGCATCGAGCGAAAACACATGTCTGCAACGAGCAAAGGATTTTAGAGAAAATAAACTACAATCTAACTCAAAAAATTGCACCAGAAATCGCCACTTTCAGCGAAACATCAAGCAGCAAAATTTAAGTTTGCTGAAGCTAACTTTAAGTTGAGAAGAGGATGGCGCTGCGTATTAATCACTAACGGTCCGGATGGTATGTCTTTTTATTTCCACGATTTGAGAAAGAAAGAGCGTATCCTAAGTCGTCGTCAACACGGGGGTAGATGAGTAATGGTATGGGCTGGAATTGACCACTGTGGAAGGACTGAAATTAAGTTTGTTGCCACAAGAAAGAATCGCCAAGATTATCTTAATTTAATTAATAATGAAATAGTTAATCGTGGGTCATAATTAACTAAAACTTCATTTATATTTCAACAATAAATGCTGCTGTTCATATAGTAAGAATAGTAAACAAATACTTTCGAGAACAGAATATTGAAATATTGGAGTGTCCCAAACGATTTCCTGACCTGCACATTATTGAAAACTGTTGGTGTTACCTTGCAACGGAAGTTTATGCCAATAATAGGCAATATAATACCATTCAGGGACTTAAAAGTATCATAATTTTTAATTGGGAAGCGATACTGAGAAAATACATCAAAAACTTTTTTAATCACTACAAAATTGCGGTACTGAAGTTTTAAAAAACAAATGGAGCCTACATTACCCACAATACTAAATACGTATATTATAAAAATTAAAAATATATTTCTTATAATTTTTTGCTTTTGAATAATATTGTGCTATCTTTTTATCGTACTACTCAATATGTTTTTGTTTTTTCTGAACATCAAGTTTGATTTTTAAATTAAATTTATTTATATTTTCATTTTGTTTTTATGTGTAATTATTTTGTAGTAAATACAAATTTTTAATCATAATCGCTTTCAATAAAATTTAAAAAAATTCCAATGTGCTATCTTTTTGTCGCGTAGTGTATGTATTTACATATATATGAAAATTTAACACACACACATGTTAATAATAAAAACAACAACACAAGGAGTTTTTGACCCAAATGCACTGTAGTGCTCAGTCTACCTGAGTAGCAACCCTGCAGGAAAATAAACTAATTTAAAAGTAGTTTTAAATTATTTTTTTTTCAACTACAACTAGTTGAAATTCTAACTTTTTCTCTTGTCACCAACTAACTTTGTTAGCATGGGGTTGTCATTTTAGTAAGTCAATTGTCGTACTGTGCATGTGTTTTCAACTAATTTAAAAGTAGTTTACATTACACTAGTTTTAAAGTACTTTAGTTTAAAATACTTTTAAAGTAGTTAGAAGTCAACTTTTAAGCCAGCAACATTGGAAAGTACTTTATTTTCAAGTTATTTAATATTGGTTAATTTTATACAATTTGACTACTTTAAAAGTAATAGTCTTTAAAAAATTTAAATTGTGAATTTAATTAAATATATAACTTGCTATTTTATTTTATGTGTACATAAGCTTCCTTCAAAATAGATGCCAAAAAGATGTATTTTCAAATTTAGAGCTATTTTATTTAAAGACACTCTGCGTGAAAGTGACGCTTTTTGTCAGCCTGGAAAGCTTTTCAAATGTCTTCTGGGTCTGTTTCTTCCATAGACTGGAAGGCGTCTAGTGGAAGGAAAAAGAAAGAAAAAATTATAAATTCTTGTAAATAAATAAAATAATTTTTTATAAATGGTTACCTTTTCAAGCTGGGTAAAATTTTGTGAACTCCTTAAGCCTCTTTTTACCATGGGTTCCATCGATGTTGTAGTTCACAAATATATGTATATTCATTTAAAACTGAAATTAGTTTTTTCCTTGGGTTCCACCTCTTCAGAGACTTCAATCTACAAAAAAAATACAATACATGAAATTTAGCAGATTAAATTGTTCTGCATATTTAAATGGGTGCCCGTTATTCTTAGAAATTTTATTTTTACAAACATGCTGCGTAAAGGTATATTAACTTTGTCACTCCGTTTGTAAAGCCGATAAGAAGGCATGACAGGTATATATATTTTTGATCAGCTTCACCATGGATTCGATTTGGCCATGCCCGTCTGTCCGCCATGTCCGCCTGTGATCACAATAACAGCCGTAATTTAAGAACTATCATAACGAAATTCAATATATTGAGAAATTTTTCATTTGGTTGCTGGCTAATATTGTGATCTTCTGATAGCCGCGATGCTCATGCACCTCAATTTCGAGGTAATTTTTTTTGCAACATTGATAAGTTTTTCTCTTTCTAGTTCTTAAATAATCTTTTTAAATTTCTTTTGCTGTAACCACTGGTCCTTTTAATTTTTTATATTTTATAACTCATAATTTTAATTGATCACTTGCACTTCGCACCGAACTTGCTGGCTTGAAATAAAATTCTTGAATGTAAAATTTTGTTATTCTGATCTGTACCTGTTTATTTTTGTCACTATTCAAGAAAGAAGCAATGAAAAAACATAAACATAATAAGCAAAGCACAATAGCATAAAAATAAAGGCCGAACCGACGCATGCTGCATGTATTTTAAGCTAATTTTAAAGAAGTTATTTTTAAAGTACTTTTAAACTAATTCATTTTTCATTCTGATAGCGCAGTTATTCAAGAACACACTGTACTTTTCAGTCTTCGTGAAACCAGGGGCCGAATTACAGCATCCGTGATCGAGCAAAATTGTACAAGATTTATAGGCACTTGTACTGATTGTAATTTTGCTCGATCACGGATGCTGTAATTCGGCCCCACCCAGTAGTTCGCGGCATCATTGTCGAACTTTTCGTGATGATTTTTTAAAGGAAGTTTCTTCATGAGCTGCTGGACTTAAAAAAAAAAATCATACAAAATATAATGCAAAGTAGTGGTTGTCAGCGCCGAACTTTTTCCACTCTATTACCACCACTTTAAGATATTCATGATTGTTGTAATTCGCCGAATTGTTAAGAGGCTAAACTGTAGAGTTCGCAAACTATCGATGACACCATCGATACTATCGATAATTTCACACTACCGTGGCTATCGATAGATTTGGATTGACTATCGATGGTTTTCGATAGTATTTAAATATTTATTGACCCCACTGTGTCATTGCCATTACTGTCGAATTCGTTTGATTTTGACAATTGGTATAATTTTTTTCTGTTTTTTAGAGTGAAAGCTCAGGTAATGTTTTTTATAAATGTATGAGCATTGTGTTGATTTGGAAGTTGGGTGATAGTTAGTTAGAGGTTGAAAAGATGGAGTAGTTTCGGTGCAGATTTGTTTTAAATTTGCACAGCTCAAAACTGACAGGAAACACGCTCGCAGGGAGACTATTCCACAACTTTACCGTATGACAAAAGAACGAATTATCACTACAACGTGAGGTTATGTGAGGCATCAAGGCAATGGTAAAGGAGTAGGCTTGGACAGCTGCCCAACTGGATCTGGAAAACATACGGTGTGGTGGCATCAGGCCATTACGAAACCAACATTACGTTGATTTCCAATAGAGTTGAGAGAGGATGAAATTTTTTTATCCCCTAGCAAATATATCGCACGACGTTGAATTCGGTACAGAAGCACGTTTAGATTTTAATTCCTTGACGAATTTTCTTTATATGTCTGTCAACTTTTCGTCAACAAAACTTCTTCAATATTTCGATATTGGGTTCGTGCATGATAAATCCCAACGTTTCTTCATTGCGTCTTGCACGAATTTGGAACATTTATATGAAATTTTCGTCAATGAAATGTATGGCCAAATCCTCAAGATTGATGTTTCGTCAAGGATCAAGAAAAATCGTACATGATTCATTTGAGATTTCTTCAAGACGGGAACTACTGGGCAGTTTTGCTTTGTGTGTATGAACTGTGTTTGATTGTATTGGTATAGGCATCCCCAAAATAAAATATGACGACTTCGCTTATGTGTGCATGTCAGTCCATCGTCACTACAGCTTTTTCGGTGCGTGAAATTTCGTGCACCTCACGTCGCCTGCCTCACTTCTCTTGCCTAAGAAACCCGGTTTCACGCAGCTTGAGCACTACATGTATTTTGGATCATTAAGAAACATATATGTTAATCGTTTCGCTTCAATAAACAAAACTATTACAATGTTTATGCGGCACGTTAAAGCGTATTCTCTTACATCGTTTTGACTCAGCACAGTTTAATGTATTGTGTTTATATCCAGGCACTGAATCGACTTCAGTGAAAGCAATTGTAAAAACGTTTTGAAAATTTTACAACTTTAATCATCAAATCAAATTAAGTTTGACAATGAAAGCAAAAAAGCTGATTTTCGGAACGGTTTAAAAATACATTTTTGCTTATGCGCACTTGAAAGCTTAAGAACCGATTTGAAATTTGATTTTATTAAATCGCTTTGACATTTTCAAGACGGTTTGACGTTCAATTTATGCAAATGTTTGAGTTAAATCGCACGAACCAAGCCAACAACCACAACAACAACATAAGCAGCTACACGAATATTTTATGTTTGATTTTTC
The DNA here is from genome assembly GCA_963920525.1 of Dichetophora obliterata. Classification (NCBI taxonomy): domain Eukaryota; kingdom Metazoa; phylum Arthropoda; class Insecta; order Diptera; family Sciomyzidae; genus Dichetophora; species Dichetophora obliterata. The sequence goes on along the minus strand of OY986438.1, from coordinate 114,754,571 downwards.
TCGTACAAAAGTTTGAAGTTATTCTTCTTAGATTTGGCTATTTTGTGTCTTTATTAAAGAAATGGAAAAATCCAAATTTAGATATTCGTTTTATTTGCCTTATAACTGATATTTAAGCATATACTTTAGCTTTGTACGAAGAATATTTAAGGCTGTAGGTATACCCCATTGTCCATTAAAAACTTTACATGTCGTTGAAAAAATTTACTAAAATGACCTCCATACAAACCACTCTGTAATCTATATATATAAAAATGGATGTATGTATGTGGGTATGTGGGTATGTGGGTATGTGGCTATATCACGTATAGACTCCAAAACCGCTGAACCGATCTTTATGAAATTTTCAGGGAAACTGAAGCCACATCTTGAGAGTGTTCCTGTGAGGTTTTGTAACGATTGGACGAGGCGTGGTACCTCCCATAAAAGCCAAATTTGCGCTATCGATCACAAACCAAAAAAAGGATATATATCAGACGGTTTCAATCGTAAAAAACTAAGATTTGGTAATTTTATTCAAATGGTTACTATCGGTAACTGTACAATAAATGGGCGTGGTCGTAATATAAATACGCTTACTTTTTCGAAATCATGGCAATTCCGGAGTTCTACACATTTTTACAGTGAAACTTGCTGTGTAGGTGCTCCAAGAGGCGAACACTATATATAAATGTTTTCACGCCTACTTTTACCGCCCACAAATCAATATCTATATATATAAAAAGCAAAACGATGTGTGTCTGGCTGTGTGATGTCTATAGACTCCAAAACTACTGAACCGATTGACCCGAAATTTTGCAAGTCGATTTGTTTCAGGTACGAGATGGTTGAGGAAAAAATTGCCACACCCCCCTTTTACCGCCCCCACATTAATAAAAATGTTATATTTCAGTCGGTTTGGGTCGTATAAGGCTAAAATTTTGAAATTTAGTATGTACGGTTACTGTCGGCAACTGTACTAAAAATGGGTTTCCACGCCCCCTTTTATCGCCCAAAAATAAATGAAAATGGTTTATTTCAGACGGTTTTGGTCGTATAAGACTTAAATTTGGTACTTTGGTTTGTGTAAATACTGACAGTAACTGTACGAAAAATTGGTTTCCATGCCCCCTTTTTGCGCCCACAAATCAGTGAAAATGCTATATTTCAAGCAGTTTCGGCCGTATGAGGCTTACATGTGATACCGTAGTTTGTTTGTTTACTTTCGGCAACTGTACTAAAAAAGGGTGTCATCGCTATATAGCCACACCCACTTTTTGAGAAATCATTAAAATTGACTACTGGGTCGATTGGGCTTAAATGATGGCTTAGTTTGTACGGTAACTGTACGGTAGTTAAACTCACTTTTCGGGGAGATAGCGTCGAGTGAAGTAAAGTGCGCCAGGCTTAACCTAAATTGAGCTGAAATTTGGGCAGACGATTTGTTTCGATTACAAGATCGCTCAAGGGAAATATTTTGCCGCACCCCTTTTGACCGCTTGCAAAACAACAAAAATGCTATATTTCACACGGTTTTGATCGCATTAGACTAAAATTTGGTTATTTAGTGCATATGGCTACTTTCGGCAGCTATACTGAAAATGGTGAATATATTTGGCATTTCTTGACATTTTCGTGTATGGCAGTAAGGCGGTCTGTGGCAGAACAACGTCTGCCAAAGAGATAGATTGTTCCTGTGAGGTTTTGTAACGTTTGGACGAGGGGGCGTCGTACCTCCCATACAAGCCAAATTTGCGCTATAGACCACAAACCAAATAAAGGATATATATCAGACGGTTTCGATCGTAAAAAACTAAGATTTTATAATTTTGTTAATATGGTTACTGTCAGTAACTGTACAAAAAATGGAAGTGGTCGCAATATGTATGCGCCCCTTTTCGAAAACATGGCAATTCCGGAGTTGTACACATTTTTATAGTGAAACTTGCTGTGTAGGTGCTCCAAGAGGCAGTCACGATACATAAATGATTTTACGCACACTTGTACCGCCCACAAATCAATATCTGTATATATTAAAATGAATCGTGATTTGTTCGGATGCTTAAAACTTGAAAAGGACTGGACCAAATTGGATACTTCCTTCTACGGGTTTGTTTGTAACTGCTACGCAAAAGTTTAGGAAAAAAAATGCCACAACCACTTTTATCGCCCACAAATTAAAAAAAATGCTATATTTAAGACGGTTTTGGTCGTATTTGATAAATAATTTCGTACGATAACTGTCATTAACTTTAATAAAAACGGGCGGGGTCACACTTCATCTACGCCTACTTTTAAGAAAATATCAAAATACTTCGAAACTATTGGTCCGATTCAGCTCAAATTTTGTAAGTACGCTTTGCTTTGAGTTCTAGATGGTTTAAGAAGAAATGCCACACCCCCTTTTACCTCCCACAAATATATACAAAATTTGTGTTATCGAATAGCTTTAGAGTTATGGGGCGCACAACTTAGAAATTCGGTATTCGACCACAATTTAGACGTACCGAGTTGGACAAGGGGGAGGGGAACCTCCCATACAACCCAAATTCGCGATATCAAATAGCTTTGAAGTTATAGACCGCAAAGCTTTGGAATTCAGTTTTTGACCTCAATTTACACATGCAGTTTCAATGATTTTATTTTATGGGCGTTGGACAGGGAGGCGTGACATCTCCCTTACAACCCAAATTTGCGAAATCGAATTGCTTTGAAGTTATAGGTTGACAGCTTAAGAATTCGGTATTCAACCTAAATTTGTACATGCACTTTCAGTACTTACATTTAATGGGCGTAGGGCAAAGGGGAGTGGCACTTCCCATACAACCCAATTTTGTGCTATCAAATAGTTTTGGAGTTATAGGACCCACAACGCCGGAATTAAGTATTTGACCTCAATATGCACATGCAGTTTCATTAATTTTATGTTCATTGGTAAGAGGGGCGTGGCACCTCCCATATAACGTAAATTTGCGATATCGAATATGATTGAAGTTAAAGGTCGCAAAGAGTCATAATTCAGTATTCGACCAAAATTTACGCATGCAGATTTGCTGATAAAATTTTTTAGAGTTTGTCGGGGGGGGGGGGGGAAGTGTGACACCTCCAACTTAACCCAAATTTGCGATATCGAATAGCTTTGGAGTTATAGGTAACTTAGCTTCGGAATTCAGTATTCGACCTAAATTTATACATTGGTAAAATTTTATTGGCGTACGGAAAAGGGGAGTTGCACCTCCTATACAACAAAAATTTGTGCTATCGAATAGTTTTGGAGTTATATGTCGCACAGTTTTGGAATTCGGTATTCGACCTCCATGTACACATGCGGTTTAATTGATTACATTTTATGAGCGGTGATCAAGAGGGCGTGGCACTTCCTATACAACCTAAATTTGTTATATTGAAAAGCTTTGTGGATATAGATCGGTCGGAATTCAGTATTCGACCTCAATTTAGACATGCTGTTTAACTGATAACATTTTATGGGCGTTTGACAAAAGAGAGTGGCAGCAACACGCCGGGTTTCAGCTAGTACTACATAAAGGCGTAGCTGTAAAGACGTAATACTTTGTCAAATGGTAAATTTCACTCGAGAATATCTCGAGAATTTGGTCAGATTGGAAAAAACCGAGTGTGACGTAGTTTACGCATCCCAGTGTTTTCGTGTTTTTTTCACCTCACTACAGTGTAGTTGACTGGGAATAACTGGGAGAATAAAAAACAAATATGTGTGGCCAAGAATCTTCGTAATTTTTAAGTTATTAGATTTTGAGAGTATGAAAAAGCTATTGACTTAATCTAGGCAACTCTTATTGTTCATTTATCAATACTGAAACACCTCCTCAGCCGAATTTAGAACTTCTTTGAAAGTTGGGTTTTATCAAAAAGTTTTGGCTAAAAATTCTAGATTCACCAAATGGCTTAATTTTGGTCATTCATGTGTAGTACGATCTTTCTTTAATCAAAAAAATGTAATTATCTATGATTACTTTTTTTTTAATTTAAATGAAAAGCCACATTGGCGATAAACTTTTGAAGAAAACATATTAATTTGAATACCCTATTGGCACTAAAACACTTTTTTAATCTAATCCCCGCATGGAAGTCCTGGCTACTGGCCTAATTTTATGTTTTTCCGACATCTTTCTTCTATTAAAAAAAAATAGCTGTGCATAGAAAACAAGGAGAAAAATTTAACCTCAAGTTGCAATCTTAGAACCCATTTTAAATGCGGAAATCTTGCACGTCACGTTGGCCAATTAAGTAGTTAAGTAAAAATAACAAATAATATTATAAAATGTTGTTTAAACGATAAAAAAAATATAAAAAATTAGATGTTTCCGCTGCTCTCGATTGCTATAACGTCATTTACATGAGCATATCAAAGTTTTATCAATAACTTTACTTACTATGGCTAAACTTTATTGTTGATGCTCATAAGCGTAATAATCGCTATATGTAAGTAGCAGCTTTAAGTTGACTAAAATCTGTGCGCAAGTTTTATTGCATAATAATAACGTCGCAAATATATAAGGTTCTCTTTTTCTCCTTATCAAGCTGATCAACCTTTTAACATTAACTGCAAAAAAAAACATTCTATAAAAATGACAACAACAAACAAAAAAAAACCACCAGCAATAAGTAATAAAATAATATCCCAACAATTAACAAGGTGTAAAGATCAGTTCGAACGGAACTCACGGTAATGGAATAAGATTTGAGCACTTAATATAATGCTTTAATTTGTTTTCATTTCTAAGCTGTTAATAATAGCGCTTCACTATTATTAAAAGGCAATAAAACGATATTAAGGCTATGCTAATGTCTCTGTTTGCTTGTGATACTTTTTGAGTCCTAATAGATATGTAAGTAGAAATGGGCAACATGCGAAAAAAAAGTAAACAGACAACAACCTTTTGCTTTCTTTTCAATACATAGTAAACGTTTCAATTAAGCTTCGTTAAGTTGTTTTCATTGTGTACTTGATTATTTGTATGAATCCTCTTAAACAATATTTCAATTAAATCCCCCCTTATTTTTTGACCTTTTGATCAAACTTAGCTAAGATTTCATATATTTCTTACCGAAAAACTCTATTAGGATTAAAGAGGTAAGTGGGCGATTCTACGGTAGTCTGAACAATTTTGTAAGCTTGCTCACGTATCTCAGATGTATTTTAATAGCCGTTTGTAGAATTGCATTTAATTTTACATCTTTAGAATAATTCGTAAAGTGTTCTGAAAAATGTACAAATAATGAACAAAATTATTCCAGATAATATTTAAATAATTAAAAAAAAAAAACTCGTGCACACTTTACATATTTTTTTCGTTTATATTGATGCAGTCAAAAACCACTTCTATTTTTTGTATCATGTGTCCTTTTTGTTTGCTTATATATTTGGACAGTACTTTCGATTGCTTTTATCTCTAACACTAGTTATAGTACTACAAGAGTGCTATTCAAAAATCAAAACAGGACAAAAAGTTTAAATTTTATTTGCGTTTTTTAATTTTTAACAACATAAAAGGCGTACGAGCGTTACGTGTGACCATGGTAATACACATTTATACCTTTTTTATATATATATATACATACACTAGTTAATATATTCTTGGGAACATCTTGTGAAAGTTTTAAGCAAATCTACCGAGTAGATTTTTTTGCGAATATTTTTTGGTGTAGGGAAGTCATTCAGAAAAGCCTATCATAAGACCATATTTAATGATCAACCTTTTATCATATATGTATTCTTGTAAGAAACTAATAATGAAATGTTACAAGCAGGGAATGAAAAAAAAAAACCGTTCCGTTATCTCTAGTTCCTATTCTGTGTGTGGCTTTTCGATTCAAACACAAGCGCAACCCCTAGCAGGCCGAAGAGAGAGACCGAAACATTATGGTAGTGTTGTGTGAAACGAGTTCATAGCCAGTGTTGCCATATTTTTGTGAGTAAAAAAGGTCATTGGTCGATTTAAAATACGTCAAAATACGTCAATTTCAAATATATTCGAAAAACATAGAAAAACAAATGCATATTTTTATAAGCATATATTATAATAGTATTTCATATGAACCAAAATAAAAAAACAATAAGTTCGACTTATTTAGTAACTTGCACTTCGTACTCTTCGTTCGACTTGAATAATGAGGGATTTCATTGGGTTAGTTAGACTTATATAGGACCTGAATACGTTTAAATCATTATTTTTTGACGTAGAACTACGTCTTATAGCGCCGTTGTATGGGGGTTATTTTAACAAATTTTTCAAGCACATGTTACGTTTTTAGTGGACACTTTGGGGTATACCTACACCCTTTAATAACCATCATACATAGATAAAATATATGCAAAAATATCAGTTATGGGGCGAATGAGACTGTCTTACTTTAAATTTTATAATTTCTCCAATATTATAAAAAACAAAATAGCAAAATTATAAAAAGAAGAATTCAAATTTTTGTATGAGAAAAATCAAGAATTAAATGCTTCCGTAGTTGCTTATGTTGTTGTTGGTATGGTCTGTGTCGAAATCACGAACGCTACATCGTTTTGTTTGTAGAAACAATTAGTTTTACACGTATGGGACATTCTTTGTCAAATCGATAAACAAAAAAATCGACCACCGCCAATCATGTTGATATGAATATGATAGTTTCAATACGGAAATTTAACACAAAAAATATTTTTTTTTTTACATTTTTTCAATGTTTATTTTTAGTTCAGAAGTAAAAAATATTTATAATAATTTTATATAATTGTAAGGGACTTTTTATTTAAAAAACCCTAAATTAACGCTGGCTTCCTTCAGTCTTGAGATTTTCTATGTTATTACTTTCTATTGATTTTTGACTTCACAAATATTATACAAAAGACAAAGCTCAAGGTCACCGAAAGGTCATAATGAATAGAAACTGTGGAAAGTTTTTATATTTATTCTGAAATTATGTCATCACCTATTTTCGATTTTAAAAATTCAGAGTTCTTACTTTAAAGCAATTAAAAATACTCATACGCTATGATGATCTATCTAGTTTATTCGATGCAACTTATGCTGATTTTAAGCTAGACTTATTGTAAGACCCACTCGGTCCATTTGTTCAGCAAAGTTCAATGTATTCACTTCATTCAACTAATATTCATTTTAATTCGTATAAGATTGAAGCATCTAAACCATTATAAGACTCATATATAAATATGGTCACTTATTGTTTACTTTAGACAACAAGAAATTAAATTTTTAAATATGTGTGAAATTTCAAAAAAGCTTAAATGCTAAGAAGCCTATAAATCATAATAGTTCTGACCAATTTAAATGAAAAATAGTTTTCATGATAAATATAAGCATAAGGTATTAAATTTTATACCTATTTTAATTTTTTACACCAAAAATGTATTGAAGAAAAAAGAAAAGAGAAGTACTCAACATAGAAAAATTTGTAATGTCAATGTGTGCAAACAGTTTTCCAGAACATGAAAATATGAGTGCAATTTTAAAAGTATTTTCACAATGTTGTGTTTTATGTGTTTTTGTATAAGAAATAAGTCTTCGTGCGTAAAATGACATTTTAGACTTAAAATACGTCAAACGTCATTTGGGTTAAAAATATGTCAAAAAGATGTGTCTAATGTCATTCTAGCTGCTCATAACATTATTTGCTTTCATAGTATAACTAAACAAGGTAGTGTTAGGGCTGAATGTGCTCTCTTTCATAGTGACCATAACTGTCAAACTCATCAATTTTGCTATTTTTGCTTTCTTATTGCATTCTCATTGGTTGCGGATTTTGTATGAGCTGTCAACTTCGTTTTGTCATTTTCAGTCACCGGCTCTCCGCCCTAACACTACCTTGTCTAGTTTTACCATGTTTCCTTTGTTATGATTTTTCCTCGCGGTTGTAAACAAAAACCGAAACAGTAACAAATATATCCCGCTTCACCGATCGTTATTGTTGCTGCCCCGAATTCAAAATTAAAATTCTGCAAAACAGTAGCAACATAATTTTTTGTCGCATGCCACAACTTTTTTTTTGTTTTAAGACGCCCTACAGTGCTTTCCTCTCAGTGATTTCTCAGTAGTTCTTAAAAACAATTTAGCTGCGGGGCCTCCAACGACTGTATACAATTCTGAATTTTATTTGTTCGGGCACGGCCGCTAAAACACTGATGACATCTACCTTACACAGTAAGCGACGATGGGAGAACGTATGCACAAGATAGGAGAGAACAGAAAAGAGGCGCACGAAATTGGAGCGAACAAAAAAAAATTGAACGAAAATCCTCTCTTCGCCAAAAACAACGAAAACTAAAGAGAACACACGGAAAAGAAGCCAACAAAAGAATTTGAGGCCACAAATTATTTTGACAATCATCTTTAAATTTAATGAACGAATTTATTATCTTTTATAGAGCATTTCAGAATTAATATTTAATAACACGTAGTTATTTTATGCATTAAACTTTGTTCTGGTTTATATATAAAGATTAATAATTTTCACAAACACAATTCGCTGCAAAACTTCCTGTTAGAAAAGACGATGTTACTACACGGACGAATAAAGTCATACTGCTGTTTTAACAATGAAAAGAAAATAATGTGAGCACAATTGAGAAGTGAGCACAAGCAAAACTTTGTTTCCGCTTAAAGTTCTGCATTACAATGTCACCACCGACAAATTTTGCAAGCGGGTATTGACACAGCAACGACACAACATCGAGAGCACTTTTTTGACACTCTACAGCGAAAAATTTAATGAATGAAAATTGCAAGTGAAAATGTGTATGAAAATATTTTATGATTTCAAACGCTTTTCAAAGAATGCAGTCCGTTTTATTTTATGTTTCGTTCCCAAGAATTTTATGAAGAAGCAAAGACTTTATTAAAAGAAAAAGCAATTTATTTTGCATAAAGTAAAGAAGTAGATTTCTGAAATGAAAGAAAACTTTTTTTAAAGGCGATGCCAACAACAAACAAAATTAATTT
>OY986438.1:114735605-114738105 GCA_963920525.1 Dichetophora obliterata | reverse complement strand
TGTTGAAACGGCTCAATATATTTTTTACGTACTTCGGTTGTGACATGGTGATTTCGTTGACATGGTTTTGCTTAAATTCGATTCCAAGACAAAAGTTGAGCAAACCTAAGTCCTTCATCTCGAAAGATTGTGCTAAGTCCGATTTTAATTGATTAATCATTGTCTTGTTGTTCGATGCCAATATTAAATCGTCGACGTAGATCGTAATAATCATGATGTCCTCTCTTTCTTGGTAGTAGTATACGCAAGGATCCGAACTTAGCGGCTGCATACTAATCTGCTTCAATTTCTCGTCCAGCTTTTTATACCATTGCCTTCCAGACTGTTTCAGTCCATAAAGTGCTTTCTTGATTAAGCAAACTTTATTTCCAGAATACTCTTGAAACTCTTCTTTATTTAAGATATTGATGAATTCATGTGGCGTTCGCATGTAAATTTCTTCTTCAATGTCGCCGTTTAGATATGCGCTTACAAAATCTAGCTGATGCACTTCCAGATTAAGTTCCACGGCGAGCGCCATTACCAGTCTAATAGATCCAATTCTCGCTACTGGTGAAAATGTATCCGTGTAGTCAATTCCAGGTTTCTGCGTAAACCCTTTCGCCACTAACCTTGCCTTTCGTCGATCGATTGAGCCATCGACCTTGTATTTTGTACGCAATATCCATCTCGATTCAACAATTTTCTTGTCCTGTGGACGCTCGACAACCTTCCAGGTGCCGTTTCTCTTCAGGGCTGCGTATTCGTCTCTCATCGCTTGCTTCCACTCTTCAGCTTCTGGACTGCGAAAAGCTTCTGATGTTGTTTGCGGATCGTTTTCAGTTATCATACTTGCTACTGGATCCTCTTCGTCGTTATCAATCGGGAATTCGGCGTTCATCTGTAGTGTGTTGAAGAGCTTCCTGGGTCTTCCCTTCTTACCAGTTAGTATCTTCTTCGGTCTTCCTGGTGCCCTTTTCCATATTTGCGGTGTACTATATTCTTCTTCTTCATTTTCTTCTGTGACATCTTCATTTAAGATTTCTTCGCTATTTATCATTTTCTGATTTTTATCTTTTTCGGGAGAAATCCGAACAATTTCTGCTTCTATTTCGATGTTACGTTCTGGAGTGTTTTCAAGAAATCCTTCGTCAATGAATTCTTCAAATGCATATGGTTGGTACGTGTTGTTAAATATGACGTCTCTGCTTCGAACTATTTTCCGTGTATCAGGGTTCCAGAGCCTATATGCTTTTGACTCCGTAGAATATCCAATGAAAATGCATTTCTGTGACTTCGGTTCGAACTTCCCCTTGCTTTTGGTTTTATCAAGCATATAAGCCGTAGTTCCAAATTTTTGGAAATAGGCAACCATAGGAATTCTTCCGGTCCACAACTTAAATGGTGTTTCACCGAGCAAACTTTTCGATGGACATCTGTTGCGGATATGGTTTGCTGTGGAGATGGCTTCAGCCCAGAAACTTGGAGGTAAGCCTGACTGGATCAGCATACATCTGGCCATTTCTACCAGTGTACGGTTTTTCCTCTCTGCAGTTCCATTTTGTTGAGGTGTATACTCGACGGTGAATTCATGCTTGATGCCTTCGTTCTTTAAAAATTCTGCATGATGTTGTTCGTATATTCGGTTCCGTTGTCCGATCTTATGGTCTTGATTTTTCGTTCAGTTTTCTTCTCGACCATATTTTTATATTCCATGAATTTTTCCGTAACTTCGCTCTTCTTCTTTAAGCAATAAATCTCGCACCATCTCGTCTTATCATCAATAAAGGTCACGAAATATCGGGAGCCTCCAAGAGAACTAACTCGCATCGGGCCGCATACATCTGTGTGTATGAGCTCTAAAATGTCAGCAGACTGTGACGTAGACTTTGGAAACGATTTCTGTGTTTGCTTCCCCTTTATACATATTTCGCAAGCAGGAATATTCTCACTAACATTGATGCTAACGCCAGCCACTTTCTTATTCCTTATAATGTCCTTTAGATCTTTTTCGTTCAGGTGTCCAAACCGTTCGTGCCAATCTTGCAAGGGCGATGGAACTGCTACACTGCAATCTTCAGCAAGTTCTTCTACATAATAGAGATCCTTTCTGCGGTGTGCTGTCATCAATATTTCTCCGGTTTCTTCATGTCTTATTACTGCTTCGTTTCTTGTGAAATTGATTTCGTACCCATTCTCAGTAATTTTTGAAACTGAGAGGAGATTTGAACGAAGATCGGGGACGAAGAGAGTTTCTTCTAGTCTTGCAACGACGCCATTCTTGCTGTTCAGCTTCACGATGCCAGAACCTTCGATTTTCGTCGACTCATTGTTTGCCAAGTTCAAGACGCATGATTTCGGGGCCTTAATTTCGACAAATTTTTCCCTTTCTGAACACATATGTGACGAAGCACCAGAGTCCAAACACCATTTGTTATTGCGTTCATTGTTTGCTCTTAGTGCCACTTCGGCTTTTCTGCTGGATTCACGAGATTTGTCTTCGTTTTGCTTATGCTTGGCA
>OY986438.1:114719487-114721987 GCA_963920525.1 Dichetophora obliterata | reverse complement strand
AAACGTAACAAACATAAGTAAAATGATAACAAGTATTGCAAAAACAATAACAAAAGATCAATTTTCTTATAAGTCATCTACAGGTGGACAGATTAAACTTATGGTTAAAAATGTTGAAAGTTTTAGAAAACTAGCAAGCTACTTAGAAAGTAGTAATGTAATGTTTCATACTTATCAAATTAAGCAAGAAAAACCTTATAGAATAGTTATTAAAAATTTGCATTATTCTACTCCAATTGATGATATAAAAAATGAATTAAGAGAATTAGGTCATTGTGTTAGGAACATAATAAATGTGAAAAGCCGCACAACAAAAGTCAGTTTATGTATGTTTTTCGTTGATTTAGAGCCTAATGTAAACAATAAAGCAGCTTTCGATATCAGGTATTTAAATAATGCTATTGTTAAAGTCGAGCCTCCGAGAAAATATAGCGACCTAGTTCAATGCCATCGTTGTCAGCAATTTGGTCACACAAAGGCATACTGCAAAAAACCGTTTAGTTGTGTTAAGTGCGGTATGGATCATCCATCAACAGAATGTCAAAAAGTGAAAGATGCACCACCGCGATGTGTACATTGCCTGCAAAATCACACTGCCAATTACAAGGGCTGTCGCGTGTATCAGGAACTTGTTGCTAAAAGAAACAACTCTAATCAAAAAAGAATTTTTCCACCAAATCCGTTTCTTGAAAACTCCCGAAATAGTCCAAATCAAAACGTTAGAATTAATACAGTAAATGAAAACTTCGAAAGTCCTCTGTCATACGCTAACGTTGCTAAAGCTGCTACAACAGAAAATATTGAAAGCTCCTATCTCAAAAAGATTGAAATAATGATAAACAAGCAAAATGAGCTTATAAATACGCTTATGAATATGATGTCTACTATAATATCCAGACTATGTCATTAAATCTTCGAATGGCAATATGGAATGCGAATGGTATTTCCAATCACAAATTAGAGGTGGAATATATTCTTCACTCTAACTTTATTGATATCTTTATGATTTCCGAAACTCATTTAAATAGTAAATCGTTCTTTAAAATAAGAGGTTATGATCTCATAACTGCTAACCATCCGACTGATAGAGCACATGGTGGATCTGCTTTGTTGATAAAATCACAAATTAAATATAAAGAACTAAGTCCAATAAGGAAACCCTCAATGCAAGCAGCTAGTATACAAATCAAATCAGAAAACAGTTTTATAACAATTTGTGCAATATATTTTCCACCACGATTTGCAATTAGCTCACAAGAATACAAGGACTTTTTTGGAAATATGGGACAGAAATTCATTGTCGCTGGAGATTACAACGCTAAGCATCGCTGGTGGGGTTCTAGGTTGAGTAATCCTAAGGGCAGACAGTTGTATCAGTGTATATCAGAAAACCACTATTCAGTCCTGTCAACTGGCAGGCCCACCTACTGGCCAACTGACCCAAACAAAATTCCAGATCTGATGGACTTTGTGGTATATCATGGTATTTTATCTAGCGCACTTAATATTGAGGAAACTAATGATCTTAGCTCCGACCACTCAGCAATTTTGCTTAACTTCAATGGTGAAGTCCAGAAATTGTCAAAAAAATATACTCTTTTTTCCAAAGCCACTAATATACTTCAATTTCAACAATGGATTAGCTCTCATATAAATTTAAGAACGAGTCTCAATAAAGAAAGTCAAATAGATGACGCTGTCGAATTTTTCACTAATCTAATACATAAAGCTGCTTACTACGCAAACCCACCACAGCGAGAATCAAATAACTCTTCCGTTAATAATAACTCATTGAGGTCATCCAGAGAAATTCGAAGTTTAATACAAAAGAAGCGAAGTCTAAGAAGAATATGGAAAACAAGTCGTAATCCTATCGATAAGACCAACTTTAATCGCGCGAAAAAGGAATTAACTCTGCGACTCTTGGAGGAGAAAAATAATTCCATCGAATACTTTCTCCAAAACTTAGATGTTACAAAAAATGATGAACACAGTTTGTGGAAAGCGACAAAGTACTTAAAGCGCCCTATAAAGAGAAGCGTTCCATTTAAAGATGAGCTCGGAATTTGGTGCAAGACGGACGGTAAGCAAGCTGAAGCGTTTGCAAATCATTTAAAGGAAACATTTACACCATTTTCATTTAACACTGATCCTAGTGACATTCTAAATTTTCTTGACTGCCCTTGCCAGATGGATCTACCTATTCGTCATATATCACCAACTGAAATCACTAAAGAAATTGAAAAACTAAACAACATTAAATCCCCTGGCTACGACTGCATTAATGCTAAAGTTGTAAAGAATCTTCCTAAAAAAGGTGTAATTTTCTTGGCAAATATTTATAATGCTATGCTGCGACTAAATTATTTTCCAACACAATGGAAGTGTGCTGAAATAATAATGATCGCAAGCCAGAAAACTGTTTAAAATCTTACAGACCAATAAGCTTATTGGTAACATTCTCTAAAATATTTGAGAGAATATTTTTAGAACGATTGCT